>OY744481.1:135979546-136124765 GCA_963556165.1 Tipula helvola
TGAAGTTCTAGACCGAACTGTACCACTTGGTCCTCATATGTTACTTTTGTTGAAACAGTTTGAAAATTTTGTGCAGTTTCTAGTTCTACATCTTTCAAATTTGTTGAAGATTCCACTTGTGCGGCCAAATTTTTCCCTAAATTAAATGAACCGACTATTTTTGTATTATTGTAAAATGATGGATGTTTTGTTTTGATATGTCTGTAGAAAACAGTTTTGTTAAAAGTTCGGGAGCAAGAATCAATAGTGCACTCATATTTTAATAATTTATCATCTGAATGTAAATATTCGAAATGATCAACTAATAGTTTAAAATTGTCCAAGTAATATGAGCAAAGAAAACAATTCATTATCAATATTAAACGAAACGTTTAAATAAAACAGAATACTAATTTACTGGTTTGAGAGAGTTGGAAAAATTACACACGTTAATCACGAATAAAACTTTGACATTAGATAAATTTGTCATACTGTTAAAGTTAGCCGAAAGTTACCAGCCGAAAGTGAAAAGTCGATAATGCAGATTGTATTACTCCAGCCGAAAGTTTCCAGCCGAAAGTAAAAAAAACGGTAATGCAGATTGCATTATCCCAGCCGAAAGTAAACAAAAATCGGTATTGCAGATTGTGTTATCCCAGCCGAAAATAAAAAATTAAGTTAATATCGATCGGTAATGTTTAGCCTAAAACATACTAAGGAATGTAAATGCATGATTATCATTGAATACCTTTGTTATTATTCTTATATGGCAAAACCTGGCTGCAGTTCCTCGTGGAAAATTATGGAAAACTCGAGAAACCCAAAAAAATATTTTAATTGGAATAAAATCAGCCTCTAGAGTGTTATGTCTGGAGATGAATTTTATTGATGTGACTTCTCAATAGCTATCGCAGGGAAAAAATTCAGTTTAAGTTTCCCGTCAGAAATCGCGGAAAATTGGAAAAACGTTCCAGCCGAAAGTATAAAATAAATGTCAGCCTCTAGAGTGTTATGTCTGGAGATGTATTTTATTGATGTGACTTGTCAATAGCTATCGCAGGGAAAAAATTCAGTTGAAGTTTCCCGTCAGAAATCGCGGAAAATTCGATTTTCCAAAAATCAATAGAAAATTTATATAAAATCAGCCTCTAGAGTGTTATGTCTGGAGATGAATTTTATTGATGTGACTTCTCAATAGCTATCGCAGGGAAAAAATTCAGTTCAAGTTTCCCGTCAGAAATCGCGGAAAATTCGATTTTCCAAAAATCATTAGAAAATTTATATAAAATCAGCCTCTAGAGTGTTATGTCTGGAGATGTATTTTATTGATGTGACTTGTCAATAGCTATCACAGGGAAAAAATTCAGTTTAAGTTTCCCGTCAGAAATCGCGGAAAATTGGAAAAACGTTCCAGCCGAAAGTATAAAATAAATGTCAGCCTCTAGAGTGTTATGTCTGGAGATGTATTTTATTGATGTGACTTGTCAATAGCTATCACAGGGAAAAAATTCAGTTCAAGTTTCCCGTCAGAAATCGCGGAAAATGCGATTTTCCAAAAATCATTAGAAAATTTATATAAAATAAGCCTCTAGAGTGTTATGTCTGGAGATGTATTTAATTGATGTGACTTCTCAATAGCTATCGCAGGAAAAAAATTCAGTTCAAGTTTCCCGTCAGAAATCGCGGAAAATGCGATTTTCCAAAAATCATTAGAAAATTTATATAAAATCAGCCTCTAGAGTGTTATGTCTGGAGATGTATTTCATTGATGTGACTTCTCAATAGCTATCGCAGGGAAAAAATTCAGTTCAAGTTTCCCGTCAGAAATCGCGGAAAATTCGATTTTCCAAAAATCATTAGAAAATTTATATAAAATCAGCCTCTAGAGTGTTATGTCTGGAGATGTATTTTATTGATGTGACTCGTCAATAGCTATCGCAGGGAAAAAATTCATTTCAAGTTTCCCGTCAGAAATCGCTAAACACATAACACTCTACAGGCTGATTTTTTATAAATTTTTTAATGATTTTTGGTAAATCGCATTTTCCGCGATTTCTGACGGGAAACTTCAACTGAATTTTTTCCCTGCGATAGCTATTCACAAGTCACATCAATAAAATTCATCTCCAGACATAACACTCTAGAGGCTGATATTTATTTTTTACTTTCGGCTGGAACGTTTTTCCAGTTTTCCGCGATTTCTGACGGGAAACTTGAACTGAATTTTTTCCCTGTGATAGCTATTCACAAGTCACATCAATAAAATTCATCTCCAGACATAACACTCTAGAGGCTGATTTTATATAAATTTTCTAATGATTTTTGGAAAAACGCATTTTCCGCGATTTCTGACTGGAAACTTGAACTGAATTTTTTCCCTGCGATAGCTATTGACAAGTCACATCAATAAAATATATCTCCAGACATAACACTCTAGAGGCTGATTTTATATAAATTTTCTAATGATTTTTGGAAAATCGCATTTTCCGCGATTTCTGACGGGAGACTTGAACTGAATTTTTTCCCTGCGATAGCTATTGACAAGTCACATCAATAAAATACATCTCCAGACATAACACTCTAGAGGCTGACATTTATTTTATACTTTCGGCTGGAACGTTTTTCCAATTTTCCGCGATTTCTGACGGGAAACTTGAACTGAATTTTTTCCCTGCGATAGCTATTGAGAAGTCACATCAATAAAATACATCTCCAGACATAACACTCTAGAGGCTGATTTTATATAAATTTTCTAATGATTTTTGGAAAATCGAATTTTCCGCGATTTCTGACGGGAAACCTGAACTGAATTTTTTCCCTGCGATAGCTATTGACAAGTCACATCAATAAAATACATCTCCAGACATAACACTCTAGAGGCTGACATTTATTTTATACTTTCGGCTGGAACGTTTTTCCAATTTTCCGCGATTTCTGACGGGAAACTTGAACTGAATTTTTTTCCTGCGATAGCTATTGAGAAGTCATATCAATTAAATACATCTCCAGACATAACACTCTAGAGGCTGATTTTATATAAATTTTCTAATGATTTTTGGAAAATCGCATTTTCCGCGATTTCTGACGGGAAACTTGAACTGAATTTTTTCCCTGTGATAGCTATTGACAAGTCACATCAATAAAATACATCTCCAGACATAACACTCTAGAGGCTGACATTTATTTTATACTTTCGGCTGGAACGTTTTTCCAATTTTCCGCGATTTCTGACGGGAAACTTGAACTGAATTTTTTCCTTGCGATAGCTATTCACAAGTCACATCAACAAAATTCATCTCCAGACATAACACTCTAGAGGCTGATTTTATATAAATTTTCTAATGATTTTTGGAAAATCGCATTTTCCGCGATTTCTGACGGGAAACTTGAACTGAATTTTTTCCTTGTGATAGCTATTGAGAAGTCACATCAATAAAATACATCTCCAGACATAACACTCTAGAGGCTGATTTTATATAAATTTTCTAATGATTTTTGGAAAATCGCATTTTCCGCGATTTCTGACGGGAAACTTGAACTAAATTTTTTCCTTGCGATAGCTATTGAGAAGTCACATCAATAAAATACATCTCCAGACATAACACTCTAGAGGCTGATTTTATATAAATTTTCTAATGATTTTTGGAAAATCGAATTTTCCGCGATTTCTGACGGGAAACTTGAACTGAATTTTTTCCCTGTGATAGCTATTGACAAGTCACATCAATAAAATACATCTCCAGACATAACACTCTAGAGGCTGACATTTATTTTATACTTTCGGCTGGAACGTTTTTCCAATTTTCCGCGATTTCTGACGGGAAACTTAAACTGAATTTTTTCCCTGTGATAGCTATTGACAAGTCACATCAATAAAATACATCTCCAGACATAACACTCTAGAGGCTGACATTTATTTTATACTTTCGGCTGGAACGTTTTTCCAATTTTCCGCGATTTCTGACGGGAAACTTGAACTGAATTTTTTCCCTGCGATAGCTATTGACAAGTCACATCAATAAAATACATCTCCAGACATAACACTCTAGAGGCTGATTTTATATAAATTTTCTAATGATTTTTGGAAAATCGCATTTTCCGCGATTTCTGACGGGAAACTTGAACTAAATTTTTTCCTTGCGATAGCTATTGAGAAGTCACATCAATAAAATACATCTCCAGACATAACACTCTAGAGGCTGATTTTATATAAATTTTCTAATGATTTTTGGAAAATCGAATTTTCCGCGATTTCTGACGGGAAACTTGAACTGAATTTTTTTCCTGCGATAGCTATTGAGAAGTCATATCAATAAAATACATCTCCAGACATAACACTCTAGAGGCTTATTTTATATAAATTTTCTAATGATTTTTGGAAAATCGCATTTTCCGCGATTTCTGACGGGAAACTTGAACTGAATTTTTTCCCTGTGATAGCTATTGAGAAGTCACATCAATTAAATACATCTCCAGACATAACACTCTAGAGGCTGACATTTATTTTATACTTTCGGCTGGAACGTTTTTCCAATTTTCCGCGATTTCTGACGGGAAACTTGAACTGAATTTTTTCCCTGCGATAACTATTGAGAAGTCACATCAATAAAATTCATCTCCAGACATAACACTCTAGAGGCTGATTTTATATAAATTTTCTAATGATTTTTGGAAAATCGAATTTTCCGCGATTTCTGACGGGAAACTTGAACTGAATTTTTTTCCTGCGATAGCTATTGAGAAGTCATATCAATAAAATATATCTCCAGACATAACACTCTAGAGGCTGATTTTATATAAATTTTCTAATGATTTTTGGAAAATCGCATTTTCCGCGATTTCTGACGGGAAACTTGAACTGAATTTTTTCCCTGTGATAGCTATTGACAAGTCACATCAATAAAATACATCTCCAGACATAACACTCTAGAGGCTGACATTTATTTTATACTTTCGGCTGGAACGTTTTTCCAATTTTCCGCGATTTCTGACGGGAAACTTGAACTGAATTTTTTCCCTGCGATAACTATTGAGAAGTCACATCAATAAAATTCATCTCCAGACATAACACTCTAGAGGCTGATTTTATATAAATTTTCTAATGATTTTTGGAAAATCGAATTTTCCGCGATTTCTGACGGGAAACTTGAACTGAATTTTTTCCCTGCGATAGCTATTGAGAAGTCATATCAATAAAATACATCTCCAGACATAACACTCTAGAGGCTGATTTTATATAAATTTTCTAATGATTTTTGGAAAATCGAATTTTCCGCGATTTCTGACGGGAAACCTGAACTGAAGTTTTTCCCTGTGATAGCTATTGACAAGTCACATCAATAAAATACATCTCCAGACATAACACTCTAGAGGCTGACATTTATTTTATACTTTCGGCTGGAACGTTTTTCCAATTTTCCGCGATTTCTGACGGGAAACTTGAACTGAATTTTTTCCTGCGATAACTATTGAGAAGTCACATCAATAAAATTCATCTCCAGAAATAACACTCTAGAGGCTGATTTTATATAAATTTTCTAATGATTTTTGGAAAATCGCATTTCCGCGATTTCTGACGGGAAACTTGAACTGAATTTTTTCCCTGTGATAGCTATTGACAAGTCACATCAATAAAATACATCTCCAGACATAACACTCTAGAGGCTGACATTTATTTTATACTTTCGGCTGGAACGTTTTTCCAATTTTCCGCGATTTCTGACGGAAACTTGAACTGAATTTTTTCCCTGCGATAACTATTGAGAAGTCACATCAATAAAATTCATCTCCAGACATAACACTCTAGAGGCTGATTTTATATAAATTTTCTAATGATTTTTGGAAAATCGAATTTTCCGCGATTTCTGACGGGAAACTTGAACTGAATTTTTTCCCTGCGATAGCTATTGAGAAGTCATATCAATAAAATACATCTCCAGACATAACACTCTAGAGGCTGATTTTATATAAATTTTCTAATGATTTTTGGAAAATCGAATTTTCCGCGATTTCTGACGGGAAACCTGAACTGAAGTTTTTCCCTGTGATAGCTATTGACAAGTCACATCAATAAAATACATCTCCAGACATAACACTCTAGAGGCTGACATTTATTTTATACTTTCGGCTGGAACGTTTTTCCAATTTTCCGCGATTTCTGACGGGAAACTTGAACTGAATTTTTTCCCTGCGATAACTATTGAGAAGTCACATCAATAAAATTCATCTCCAGAAATAACACTCTAGAGGCTGATTTTATATAAATTTTCTAATGATTTTTGGAAAATCGAATTTTCCGCGATTTCTGACGGGAAACCTGAACTGAAGTTTTTCCCTGTGATAGCTATTGACAAGTCACATCAATAAAATACATCTCCAGACATAACACTCTAGAGGCTGACATTTATTTTATACTTTCGGCTGGAACGTTTTTCCAATTTTCCGCGATTTCTGACGGGAAACTTGAACTGAATTTTTTCCCTGCGATAACTATTGAGAAGTCACATCAATAAAATTCATCTCCAGACATAACAGTCTAGAGGCTGATTTTATATAAATTTTCTAATGATTTTTGGAAAATCGAATTTTCCGCGATTTCTGACGGGAAACCTGAACTGAATTTTTTCCCTGCGATAGCTATTGAGAAGTCACATCAATAAAATACATCTCCAGACATAACACTCTAGAGGCTGACATTTATTTTATACTTTCGGCTGGAACGTTTTTCCAATTTTCCGCGATTTCTGACGGGAAACTTGAACTGAATTTTTTCCCTGCGATAACTATTGAGAAGTCACATCAATAAAATTCATCTCCAGACATAACACTCTAGAGGCTGATTTTATATAAATTTTCTAATGATTTTTGGAAAATGAATTTTCCGCGATTTCTGACGGGAAACCTGAACTGAATTTTTTCCCTGCGATAGCTATTGACAAGTCACATCAATAAAATACATCTCCAGACATAACACTCTAGAGGCTGACATTTATTTTATACTTTCGGCTGGAACGTTTTTCCAATTTTCCGCGATTTCTGACGGGAAACTTAAACTGAATTTTTTCCCTGTGATAGCTATTGACAAGTCACATCAATAAAATACATCTCCAGACATAACACTCTAGAGGCTGACATTTATTTTATACTTTCGGCTGGAACGTTTTTCCAATTTTCCGCGATTTCTGACGGAAACTTAAACTGAATTTTTTCCCTGTGATAGCTATTGACAAGTCACATCAATAAAATACATCTCCAGACATAACACTCTAGAGGCTGACATTTATTTTATACTTTCGGCTGGAACGTTTTTCCAATTTTCCGCGATTTCTGACGGGAAACTTGAACTGAATTTTTTCCCTGCGATAACTATTGAGAAGTCACATCAATAAAATTCATCTCCAGACATAACACTCTAGAGGCTGATTTTATATAAATTTTCTAATGATTTTTGGAAAATGAATTTTCCGCGATTTCTGACGGGAAACCTGAACTGAATTTTTTCCCTGCGATAGCTATTGACAAGTCACATCAATAAAATACATCTCCAGACATAACACTCTAGAGGCTGACATTTATTTTATACTTTCGGCTGGAACGTTTTTCCAATTTTCCGCGATTTCTGACGGGAAACTTAAACTGAATTTTTTCCCTGTGATAGCTATTGACAAGTCACATCAATAAAATACATCTCCAGACATAACACTCTAGAGGCTGACATTTATTTTATACTTTCGGCTGGAACGTTTTTCCAATTTTCCGCGATTTCTGACGGGAAACCTGAACTGAATTTTTTCCCTGCGATAACTATTGAGAAGTCACATCAAAAAAAATTCATCTCCAGACATAACACTCTAGAGGCTGATTTTATATAAATTTTCTAATGATTTTTGGAAAATCGAATTTTCCGCGATTTCTGACGGGAAACTTGAACTGAATTTTTTTCCTGCGATGGCTATTGACAAATCCAATAAAAACGATTCAACTTCAGATACACACTCTACAGGTTGATTTTGTTCCAATTTTGTGAATTCTTCTGATTTTCAAATATTTTCCGCGATCAGATTAAACTAAGTTTTCCACGTACGACTATTTACAAAATTGTTTGTTACAAGCGTATCCTATTTACTTTCGGCTGATAACCACAAGTTTTTTTAATTTTGGGCTGGAATGTTAATAAGGTAATCTGCATTATCGACTTTTTACTTTCGGCTGGAAACTTTCGGCTAACTTTAACAGGGTAAATTTGTCACTAATATATAATGATATTAATCAAGCATATAGTAGTTTAAACTAACTAACTAGTAATATTAAGAAAATAAAAAAAAAATGTGCCAGTAAAGTAATAGTAAAATGTGGTATGGTTGTATTTGATTTTAATATAAGCGTCTAGTAAAATTTGTAATTTATAAATTAGTTTTAATAAATACAGGCTATAGTTAATTCAACCAGGTGCATTCTAATAGACATTTTTTTTTTTGTTGACAAATCTTAGTAAAAACAAACTTACTTGTATTGATTTTTAATATAAAATGAAATAAATAACTACAATCTAATATTTTTTGAGTTAGTAGTTTTTAATAAGTGCTAGTTGAAACAACCACAGTTTTACTAAAACATTTTTTTTGCTTTCTTTCACTCAAAAATTGTATAAACAATTTCATAGATAGCGTGTTAAATAAGAAAACAGATTTTTCAACTAGAATCTAGTAGTATCAAAAACGGTGAATAAAACAAATTTAGTAATATCAACTAACTTTTTATTAAAAATAACTATATAGGAAAATAACTGTTTTATCGCCGAAGTATAGTAAAAGCAAATATGTTTCATAGTTGAATTTACAATCAAATAGTAAACTTAACTACATCCCAGTTATTTAATAAATCAACTACGTAAGAGTTGTCGAAATACTACAGGCTTTTTTCTCGGTGTATCGATAAAAATACCATTTCGACAAATAACTCACAAAATTCGCACGGAAATCAAAATTTACACGTTGCAAATAATCGTCAACATTTTATTTCGATCCCTTACATAAAAAATTTATACGAAAAAATTAAATTTTTATTAAATAATTATGATATAAGACTTGTTGGTAGATCGTTTAATAGTTTAGATACATTTTTATTTACAAAATTAAAAGACAAAATTCCCTTAGAGTCGCAATCTAACTTGGTATATAAGTTGAAGTGTTCTTGTGGAAGAGAATATGTTGTTCAAACCAAACAATATTTAAAAAAGAGGTTATACCAACATATTTATGATTCCACAAAAATCTTTAGCCAATCGCACAGCGCAATCTCAAATCATTTACGACAAACTGGCCACTTTTTATCTATAGAGAGGATGCGACAATTTTGGATAAGGAGGAAAATCTTACTAAAACGCTTATTTTGGAAAGTATACATATAAAAAAAATTCAAAATTCGCAAAATTTATTAAATATACAAGAAGTTTCCAAATTTTTGTTAAATTATTATGATAATATTATTTTAAATTGAATTTTCATTTAATCTTATTTCTAAATTAATGCTGTGTGCCTCAGAAGACTTTTCAAACTAAACTTTTGTATGACCCAGTAATTCATGCAATATTGAAATAGATGTCACTAGGTTAAAAGTATTCAGTTGTGCCTTATACCAAAGCAACCTTGATTATACAAGCCATAATCTAAAAAACGAAGCTTTTATAAGGGAATTAGAAACGAGGAAAAAACCAAAATTTCCATAGTAAAACACATAAAACATATGGGAAATCACTTTTTTTCCTAAGGCAAATTTGTAAATGAAAACATTGCAAATTCTTAATTATGATTTCTGAAATATTTTCATAAATGTTTGAATTTCAACATATATAAATCTCGCTTAAGTAAATCGTTTTCATTTTCTTGTAATAATTGATTTACTTAAACCAAAATACAAAAAAAAGTTCATAACAACAACATTCTGGTCAAATTAAAAAGAAAAGCTTACTACAAATCGTGTGCATTAAGTCAATATACATTACATAGATGGCAGTGATGGCAGAAAAAAATTTGTAAAATCGTACCAAAAGTTGCCACCTGGAGAAATTTCAAGTGCAAAAATTGTTGGAAAAGCAAAACAAATTCTCAAAATATTAAGAACGTGTCAAAATTTTGTGATTAAGCATTTTTTTTCATATTTTCTGTATAAATCTGAGACATCTAACGTACACTAGTAAAACTAAAGATAAATTTAGCAAGTATTTTTTTAATTCGTCAGAGCCAACTTTGATGTATTTTTCAAAATGAAAGTTCGAAAAATATATTTAGAAATAATTTAATTATAATATTTCTGCAATTAATATTTACTTAATACCAATAAACCCTGCATGTATATTGCTGCTAAAGGTATGTAGAACACTTTTGTATAAACATTTTGTAACATTTTTGCTTTTTTCATTGGAAAACTTGAAGCTAAAAAACACCATTTTTACTATGGATTCCTATGGAAATCAGTGAAAAGTTATACCACTAAAAAAGCTTCTAAAAAATACGTCATAATGATTATGGCTCTATACTCTAGAAGGCTCTGCTTATACTAAACTAAACTTTTTAAATGTCATTCAAATTCATGAAAGCACTGTGGAAAATATATTTGGAATAATGAAAACACGGTGGCGGGCGATTTTTTTAAAATGATTGGAATTGAAAATTTCAAATTGCGTAAATGTTATAACCGCCTGTTGTGTAATGCACAATATTTGTATTAATGAGAGTTACTTCGGTCTAAAAAGACCAAAGTATTGAAATCCTGTCAAAAATGACGAAAAATTTGGTTGGTCCAAAACCACTTTTCTCGACGTTTTGAAAGTCCCTGAGTCTGAAAATGCAAAAAAAAAAAATGTCCGTCCTTCTGTCTGGATGTCTGGACCCATGGTATCTCGAGAACGGCTTGTCCGATTTGAATTTTTTTCGCCAATCTGTTTCTAAGGTCAAGGCAGAGATTTGAAAAGCTTTTGGAGACTGTACGTCAAGGGGGTGGGGTACCTGCCATACGAATTGACCCAAAATACCTGCTTTTACAAATATTTACGATTTTTTTATATATGTTTATTTGATTATTGGATTGGGCATTGAATTGGGAATTGATTTGAAAGTCAAATTATGGGTCAATTTGCGCGTTAAGTTGAAGTTGAAGTTGAGTCGGAGTTGAGTTGGGGTTGGATTTGGATGTAGTGAATAGTTAACACATTTTGTATATGATGGAACTTCCCTATTTATCAACCGATTATTATAAAATTTGACATGTGTGTTGGAAATGGGATTCTAAAATGTTTTTTGGATGAAGTTCTGGGATTTTAAAATTATCTCTGGATGAATTTCTGGAATATGGCCAAGTATGATGGAACTTGTCTGTTTCTCAACCGATTAATTTGAAATTTAGTATGTGTGTTAGAAATGGGATTCTAAAATGAGTTTTGGATGAAGTTCTGGAATATGGGCAAGTAGGATGGAACTTGCCCATTTCTCAACCGATTACGTTGAAATTCGACATTTGTATTGGAAATGGGATTCTAAAATGTTTTCTGGATGAAGTTCTCGGATTTTGAAACGATTTCTGGATGAAGTTCTAGAATATGGCCAAGAATGATGGAACTTGACTATTTCTCATCACATGTGCGTTGAAAATGGGATTCTAATGGTGGAAACAGACGTACGGAAAAACGCTTGCGTTTAAATTAGAACACACTACTTTAAATGAAATGAAATACATGTATTCCGCATAGTAGGCGTTTTTCCGCAAGTTGTCTCTATTTCTAATTTAACTGCGAATTGGTAGCCTGAGCTATCAAATCTAGTACGATTTTACTACATTTTCATTTTTTCAGGGCAATTTTTTGTGTTTGTTGACTGAAAACAAACGTTTGCTGACAATTGCCAAAATGGAAGATACAAATTAATTCGTTTGTGATAAAATACGGTAAAATTTATTAAGAAAAATTGTATATTAAAATTAAATACGTGTAAAAGGAACGTAAAAAAATACACAGTTTTAAGCGGCACATGTGTTTTGGGTGCGGAAAAGCGCGCGTTACTATAGGCATAAATTCCGCACATCTGTTTCCAGCATAAAGCTGTTTAGGATGAAGTTCTGCAATATGGCCAAGTATGATAAGGCTTTGACTTTCGAGTCAATCGCATGTGTTTAATTTTTCGGAAAAATATTTGTTTTTTTAAATTAATTCTATTATTCCTAAATTTTAATTGTTACATGTAACAAAAGCGAAACCACTACATGCCTCAACCGCGGGACCCAAAAATAATTGGAAAATAAAATAACCATAAATACTAAGAAGATGAAAAGGAAACAATATTTTTGGAAGAACATTACCTAAATGCAGGAACGTACTTTTTGGAGCTATACATTTGGAGCATACAACATGTAAACTAGTTAATGGCGTTAGCCGCTTATTGGTGTACATTTTATCGTAATGAGCTCATGCTCAATATAGAGTGTGCACCTATACCAAATTTGTATGTGAATAAATAAATAAATGATGGAACTTGTCTATTTCTCAACCGATTATTATGAAATTTGATATGCGTGTTAGAAATCGGATTCTAAAATGAGTTTTGGTTGAAGTTCTGGAATATGGCCAAGCAGGATGGAACTTGCCCATTTCTCAACCGATTACGATGAAATTCGACATTTGTATTGGACATGGGATTCTAAAATGTTTTCTGGATGAAGTTCTCGGATTTTAAAATGATCTCTGGATGAAGTTCTGGAATATGGCTAAGTATGATGGATTTTGTCTATTTCTCAACCGATTACGTTGAAATTCGACATTTGTATTGGAAAAGGGATTCTAAAATGTTTTTTGGATGAAGTTCTCGGATTTTGAAACGATTTCTGGATGAAGTTCTAGAATATGGCCAAGAATGATGGAACTTGACTATTTCTCATCACATGTGCGTTGAAAATGGGATTCTAAAACTGTTTTGGATGAAGTTCTGCAATATGGCCAAGTATGATGGAACTTGTCTATTTCTCAACCAATTATTATGAAATTTGATATGCGTGTTAGAAATCGGATTCTAAAATGAGTTTTGGATGAGGTTCTGGAATATGGCCAAGTATGATGGAACTTGCCCATTTTTCAACCAATTATGATGAAATTCGACATTTGTATTGGAAATAGGAATCTAAAATGAGTTTTGGATGAAGTTCTGGAATATGGCCAAGTATGATGGAACTCGCCTATTTCTCAACGGATTATTATGAAATTTGACATGTGTGCTAGAAATGACGATTCTAAAATGAGTTTTGGATGAAGTTCTGATGATGCAACTTGCCTATTTCTCAACCGATTACGTTGAAATTCGACAAGAGTGTTGGAAATGGGATTCTAAAATGAATTTTGTATCAGGTTCTAGAATATGGCCAAGTATGATAGAACTTGCTCATTTCTCAACCGATTATAATGAAATTCGACATGTGTATTGGAAATGGGATTCTAAAATGAGTTTTTGGATAAATTTCTGGAATATGGTCAGTTAAACGGTTAGAAGTGTCAGTATATAATTTGTTATACTACTTTCGGTATAAAGTTCTAGAATACGATTTTTCGTTTTAAATTGGATGCCTGTACCCATGTTACTGAAGCTTTTGACCTGTATGGCTGTTGTTGAATATGTAAATATATGTTGGTTAAAATAGAAATCAATAATGTCAAAACTGTCACAACAACTTTATGACATTATTGAAGATACCAAAACCGAAGTTCTGATCCCCTCGTGAGGTTTCAGCCCTTTATATTTTTGAATTGGAACCGTTTGAAGAAGTCCTAGATGAATTCTTCGAAAATTCTAATAATGATGCAGATGATGTAACAACTTTAGGTTTTCGTAGGACTTTGTTACAGGGATTATCGGCGCAGAGGAATCTTCCTGAATAATTATATATATAATATAATATAGCAATTTGAATTCATTTATTAATTCAGTTTTTTATTTAAAAGTACGATATACAAACATATAAGGAAAAATAAGTGTGTACGTGTATACAAATTCTTAAAATAATGCAGCGTTTCCTAATTCAATATAATTCACCATATCACCAGTTTTATAATTATGTATTTATATGAAATCGAAATACTCGTCATCAGTCATCTTCGCTTGAACTAGAAAGTTCCACCAAACTAGGCATATAATTTATGTACAGTTTGGTGGCTTTCTTTAGTAGTTTCATATCTTCATCTGATCTGTACCTATTGGGTTTTCTGTTCTGACCATTTGAAGTGGACGGTTGTGTATTTTGACTGGTCGATGTTGCGATTAGAGTTTCTGCTCGAGAAATCTCGCCTCGAGAATCTCGAGAAATCGTCATAATTTTACGCTCTCGAAATCTCGAGAAAATTTATTTTGTAATTTTCGAGATTCTCATTTCTCGAGAAAATTTGGTCGAGATTCTCGAGAAATTGGGGTCTTACTTTGGGAATTTTACAACCACAATTCCATTGTTATTCCGATTTTGAATAATTATGCGATTGTACCTACTTTTTAGTGGTATAGAATAATTCCATGTTTTGTTAGAGTAAAACCAGCAATTTTAAAAATGTTACGTGATTTAAACCTCAGCAACTTATGGAATGCGGAACGGGACATAGTTGCTTCTAATATATGGTGCGCTTTACAAACAGTTAAAAAATCAATAGAAGCTCTAAGCCGCCAAAATGGTTCATTGTTCATTGCAGAAGGCATTCTAAAATTTTTAAAAATCTTAGGGACGTAGGGACAAACAAAATATTTCATTAATTAAATGTTTACAAAATCCTATAGTAAAAGCCGAAGAAGATGATTTTTTCTAGCTGTTCTAAAATAGAAATAATTAAAACCGCAAAAACAATCTCGAGGCGATTATTTAATGCCTCTGATAGTGATAAGGATGCTTTGGATGAATCTCTTACAGCAACAGCAGTATCAATATCAGAACCAGAAGTAGAAGATAATGTGTGTAACTCTGTTGATGAGGAACTAGAAAACTCCATAAACGATAGCTTAAAAGTGTAGTCAGTGACCGACGACGACTTTCGATCGTTGACCTAGGAATTCAATATATGTATACAAAGCGATTGGCAGAATTACCAGTAATCTTGCGAGCAAGATTGCGAGCAACGCAAAAAAGGCATAAATAATGATAAAACCGAAATCTACTCAAAACGAGAGGAACTTGTCTATTTCGGAAAATTTTTGCAGTAAGCGCAAAGGACGATTGAACGATAAATCGCTAGACTGTCTATCGTTTTCTAAACAGTATTTTTTAACTGCAAAAATTAAAATTTAAACATTTCGGGAATCTCGAGATTCTCGAGAAAATTTACTAGAATTCTTGTATTTTCGAGAGTAAAAATTTGAGATGAATTCGAGATTTTCGGATCTCGAGAACTGAAACACCTCGGGAAAACAGAAACTCTAGTTGCGATGTCTTACCCGGTATCATATATATTAGGCGGATTTATATGATGCCGCTCTGAACAGTACATATTCATGTATTAAATCCATTCGTGCTTTCCATTGAACACTTTTCTAATTTTATTCTGGCCTTTACACGAATTTTTCGGTTTCTTCTTGAGTTTAAAAAAAAGTTAATTTAAATTTAATTAAAATGAAAAAAGTACGAAATATGTAAATTATGTTGTTAAACTTACAGCGCAAAGAATACGGTCTCTTCGCCATTTTTTTATTATTTTTCAATTACATTTACATACCCATACTACATGTTTTAAATAGGACGTCATACAAATTTGAAATTCGTCGAAAAGTAACCTCGTAAATTGACGTTTTATCTGGCATCTACGAGGAAATAGCGAAAGCTTCAAAATTTGAAAAGTTTAGTTGGAAAAGTCTTCTGAGGCACACAGCATTAAACTTTGTATTATATAAAATTTATTTTTGGCCATAAACGTAGACACTTTAGACATTACTGTAAAATTTGAAAAAACAATTTAAAATAACTACTAACATTCATTTAAAATTTTCCTGATGCAATAACCTATTTTTAAATTATCTGCAAATCAAAAAACTCAGCGCCATTTGGATATGAGCCGCAGGGCTCTTGCAAAATTTTTTGAAAATTAACAAATCGACGAATATCGCAAGGAACAAAGTTGTTCTCTATTATACCGAATATTACTTATTGATACTACACAGTACCAACCAGCGAGTCAGTAACAACTTTAAGTAAGAGTACGATGTAAACAAACTATGTACATGTTACTGAAGTTCAGCTCTCACTTAAGAGTACGAAAATTAACCTGCAAAACTGCATACTGAAAGAAAAAATTCATTAACATTTTCAGAGCACATTATTGTCTTAAAAATAATACTTTTATTGATCACGTCACAATTTTGCTTCTAGGCTTGCGGATTAAATAGCTAATATGTCAAATATTCTGTGTGCCACCCCTTCTCGGGTAAATCAATTACTACGGTAAAAATACACCCATCCATGTTATGTTCAGAAACGTATTTTTTCAATGTCTCGTCTATACTCAATTCGTCGAACCAAAGAGAATGTAATACCAAGAGCAACGAAACAGAAGGAAAATTTTCATACAAAAAATGGGTCATGCAATGGGTTATACAGCCGTTTAACTCGAGTTATGGTTATCCAATTTTAGAAATAAAACAATGGACGAATAGGTCATTTAAGGCAGAAACGATTGATTAAAAATTTTTTTCGATGTAACTGCTTGGAAAATTAAGAAATGAGTATTTGTTGGAGCTATATGTGATTAAATATTTTATTCGACTTCGGCACTCTTGGTATTCTATACTGTTTGGTCGAACAGTAAAAAAATAATAATTTAAGCGTAAAACATCTATTGTTCTTTATTCCATTTACCCTTTTTTGAAAAGGATTAATAAATTAACCAAATTTAGTGTATTTATCCCGTCTGTTGGTCAGCAGCCTAGTAAATAAATCGGAACAAATCGCTTTTTCTTAATCTACTGAGAGATTAATTTACGTGTTCCATTTATTATAAACAGTTTATTAGTGTGAATTATACAGCCAGAGTTGAAAACACAGTGTATTGTTGATTGTGTTATGTAATTCCATTATCATCCAATGACTTTCATAAATCTCTAGTGCTGTGATATGTATGATATTAACTTGTGACTAGTTGATAATGACGGTCGAATTAAATATCAGAATATTCATCGAGCTGCAACAGATTAACTCTCAAAAGTTTTAATTTTTAGTAGTCATTTTAATAAGCATCTTTAATTGGTTTAAGATGAAAAGGATATCAGAGATAATAACTTCTCTTTGTATTTACATATAATATGTACATATTTAAGTATAAAAGACAAAATAAATTAAAAAAAGTTTAAAAAACTTTAAATCATAATTTATTCATTAATTTATTCTTTTAGTACTAAGTTGAATTTTTGATGAGGGTTTTCAAATAATAATATACGAATGCTAGAAACATATTTTTGAAAAGGCTATTTTTTGCTTTCGAATTTTGGTCAACCGTGAAAGGATACAAATATTATTTATTTGTCAAATTTGATGCTTTGCTAGATTGACTTGAAATCACATAGAAACCTTGTAAAATCCAAGAAAATAAAAATTAAATAAAATTAAAAACAATTAAAATTTCAAGAAAAAATATATTTTCTGGCGGATTTTGACAGAATGCCAGATATAATTCAAAATAAATCTAGACTTTATTAATTTAATAAAATGTTAAATCCCTCGTGCCTATCCTGTGTACAAGCAAACATAAAAAAAAATTGGGTTTTTACAAAAATAAAATAAATGATTGAAATCTAAATATATTTTATTACGATGTGCGAGTCCTTTTATAAAAAGGCAAATATTAAAAGATAACATTTGAGATAGACTTTACAATTTTTTCTGAAAGTGTTTGATGTTTTGTGGTTATAACAACGGGCCGTTTAGCTTAAAAGCTTACATTATACTAATACCAAGTTTGCTTTATCGAATTTCATAAAATGCAATAAACAGACGATTATGTTGGGCTTGGGTATAACAGGCGGCGGAAAATATGGGCCGTCGCTGAGTCTAAATTTAAAGCACATATAATTTACTTATTTTTCTTGTTTATTATTTATCCAAGTTTTTTTTTCAAATTTTATTATGCATCATTTATTAAATAGCTACCTGTTAGCATTTATCTGCCTTCTGAGAATTTAAGGTTGTAGATACGTATTGGTATTACATATATGCGGATAGAAGACAAAACGTTTTTATCTGTTATTTCTTGTTTTCCTGTTTGCATAAACAATAAACCTTATAGATAATAAAGAAACATTCATGAATATGAAACAATTTTATTTTGAATTTATAATTTTTTCTTAACCAAAACAATTTATGCTTTTAGCGTTAGTAAATAATAAAGGTAATTCGACGAGGTCGAAAATGGATTTATGAGGCCGTCAAGCGTCAAAATGGGATCAATTAGGAGTTTTAAGGAGCCAAGAATGGAAAAATGCTTACAAAGATTCTTAGGCCTTACAGGATATTTCAGCAAGTTTACAAAGGAGTTTGCAGTGGTGACGAAGCCGCGTTCGGACATGTTAAGAAGAAATGAGAAGTGCGAATTTGGACCAGTACAACAAGAGTGTTTTCAAAAACTAAAAGATATTCTAACTAGCAAGCCAGTGCTTAAACATTTATTCAGTACGAGCGAGAAGAAAAGTACACAAGCTACGAATTAGAGGCACTAGCTATCGTGAAATCTTTGAGCATTTCGTGTATATTTACTGGGGTTAAAGTTTAAAATCATTACGGACTGCATGGCGTTCAACTCATTTTAAATGTACTAATGCAATTCTGTTTAAAATAGATAGTGGCAAGAGGCTTTTAGTGGTCCCGAAAACATTGCATACAACTCTCATTCAAAAATGCCATGAATAAGGACATTTTGGATTGGAAAAAACAGAGGAACTAACCGAAAGGGAGTTCTTCTTTAAAGATGTGACAAAGAAAATAAAAACTTACATACAGAATTGTATACACTGTATCTTGTCTGAGCGAAAAAGTGGAAAATTAGACGGATACCTTCAAGTGATGCACCATTATGTATAGCTTCCATATCGATCATTTGGGTCATTTAGAAAACAACAATAGAAAATCGTTCAAATATATTCTACCTGGAATTGACGGGTACTCGAAATTTGTATGGCTTTACCCCTGTAAAACACTTTCATCATCAGAAGCAATTCAAAAGTTAAACATCCAGAAGGCCGTATTTGGTAACCCATATCAGATTATCGCCGACAGGGGCCTAACATTTTGTTCAGAAGAATTCAAGGAATATTGTGACGTGGAGAGAATTCAGCTACATTTAATTACAACAGGTGTGCATAGAGGTAACGGACAGGACGAAAGGCTTAACCAGATTATAATACCAGCGCTCACGAGACTCGTCGGTGATAAACCGGAGGACTGATTTAAGTAAACGGACAAGCTACAATATTTGAACAATAGTTATCCCCGGAGTATTGGCATGACTCCTTCTGAGACTATGTTTGGTATAAAAATGCGTTGCCCGGAAGACATACGAATTTCGGAAGCTAAAGATGAAGTTTCTTTAGCGGCTTTTTATATGAACTCAGAGAAAGAGCGAAGCAGAGTATATTAAAGAAATTAGAAAGCAATTTGAAAATTCATCTCAGTTTAATAAAAAACGAAAGCACCCAAATCAATACAATTTGAATGATTTAGTAGTAATTAAGAGAACTCAATTTAATGGAGGCGGTAAACTTCAAAACAAATTCTTGGGCCCTTACATAGTAACGAAAGTACAAGATAATGATAGGTCTGACGTAAAGAAAGTAGGACAAGGCGAAGGTTCTAAAGAGATTTCATTCGCAGGGGAGTTCATGAAGCCATTTTATATTTGCGATAGTCAAAGTGATACAGAAGAGGAAGAACTGGCCAACGATAAGGAAACATTCGAGGCGAATTTCAGTGCAGGACGGCCGTGTGGTAGAGGTCGAGAAATATCGATAGCGCTATCGATAACTATCGATAGTTTGTACTATCGAAACACTATCGATACTTTTTGACTATCGAGACTATCGATAAAAAAAATTCTATATGCAAAATTTACTTATGCCGTATTCCATTATGAAAAATTTACTGACTGCTGGTAAAAATGAAAGAAGACAAAAAAAATGTTACATAAGGCTGGAAACACACCGAATTAGTCAAAACGTTTTTTTCTTGTCTTAAAGCGCCTGGCGGTCAAAATATATACGATTGGATAGCGCTATGCACATTGAATCAGGCAAAACAATTAAACGTCAAACATTTTGTTTCATAAAACATTGAACGGCAAACATTCTATTGTGCCTTATGGGTCCATGCACACATAATAAAGCAAAATTGTCTTTAGTCAAATTTGACTAATGAAACATGATTGAAGGCGACCATGCCGTATAAACAAATAGGTTAATTCACACTGAAACAAAACAAAGCAAAACAAGACAAAACTGTTTGAGTCAAGAAAAAACAGTGTTTGACGTCGTTTCGTGGTCGCTGTTTTATAAAGCAAGAGATAAATAATTATCAAAATAAATAGGAATTTAATATTTTTAGCAAAACTAATATTTTTAATTAAAATTGTTTAATTTATTTAATATTTTTTTAATCGTATTCTGTTGATGGAAAACATTTTTTCTTATTTTGCTAGCAACATTTTGTATTCATTTTATCAAACCAATTCACACCTATAAAGCAACACGAGACAATTTGACTAAAAACAATTTGTTTGATTGTATGTGGGCTATGTTTAGGCAAATCGTCTTGCCTATTCAAAGCAAAAACGTTTTGACTAATTTGGTGTGTCGCCAGCCTAAGAGTGACAAAGAAAAAAATAATTTTTTTATTTTATATTTTATAGCAAAATCGCATGGATAAATTTTGACAGCAAACAAAAACATAACCAACAAATATCAAAAAAATTATGCGGTATTCTTAATTCGTATATTTTCACCTCTCAAAATTATCTAAAAAATTAAATATTATTATCATTCGTAATACAACTAGTGCTCAATTATTATCGATAATTTTTTACGAGTTAAAACCGCGCTGAAAATTCAACGAGTGCGCAGCACGAGTTGAATTATCTGCGTCGGTTTTAACGAGTAGAAAATTATAGATCATTAATTGCAGCACGTGTTGTATTTAGTAAGAGAATACAACGTTCCCGTCAGCGATTGAATCACAATTCATCCATTTGTGTCATGTTGTATGCAAATTATTTGACAAGCTTTTGTTTGCATCGTTTTCCTTTGATGTGTGTATAAAAAATTCAATCATAGTAAAAAAAATTGAAATACAATTACAAATCTAGAGATAATTGTTTAGGATTTTCTTGTTGCTATGGTAAAATTCATAAAATTATCGAGTTGCTATGGTGAAAATCGTAAAATTACCGCTGTATTAACGTATTGTTGTACGTATTTTGCATGGCAATCTATATACTATTGCTGTAATAATCGCTTTTTGGTAAAATTTCCCATGGCATATTTTGTGAAAGTTGTATTCTCACGCATATCAGAATTTTTTTTTTTCATTTATTTTCCGTCACAGAATAAAAAATAAAAAATATCTTTACTATAAAAATGGGGATCCGCTCGAAACGCGATATTTTAAAACGCGATATTTCAAAACGCGATATGACGAAACGCGATATGGTACAAAACGCGATATTTCAAAATGCGATATTTGAAAACGCGATATGGTACAAAACGCGATATGTTACAAAACGCGATATTTCAAAACGCGAAATTTCAAAACGCGATATTTTAAAATTAAAATTTTAACATAATAATAAAAATTAAAATAATAATAATATTATTTTAAAATAATAATAATTATTAATCTTCCTTCATTTAATAAAATTTTCCTTCACCAAAATGATGAAATTGAACATGTATGATCAGAACTAGGAAATCGCGTTTTGGTATATTGCATTTTAAAATATCGAGTTTTGTACCATATCGCGTTTTGTACCATATCGCGCTTTGAAATATCGCGTTTTGAAATGTCGCGTTTTGCACCATATCGCGTTTTGTACCATATCGCGTTTTGAAATATCGCGTTTCAAATGGGACCCATAAAAATGACGTACTATGAAAATTAATAGTGTGTGCGAGAAATATGTTATCATCGTACACAAAATTTATGTAGATGTATTAGAGGGTTGCAATAAAAAGTACTTAATTTGATACTTTTTGTCAATAACTATGGCATCAGCCACAACTTTTTTGTAATAAAAATGTTTACTGACGAAGTTGGGTGTCTCATTCACACAACCACCGATTTCATATTTTTAACTCAATATATTTTTGGTGATCAACATTTTTTCATAATGGAATACCGGCTTTATTCTGTTTTGCGTCATTATTTTACTCTCTTTTTAGTTGAACTAAAATAAAGTAAACCGAACAAATTGTCATACAAATACAATAGGAAATCAGGTGATTTTCAATTTCGATTCGTTTTACTATATTTTGTTATTGGTTTTTGTTGGGTAGAGTAGGTGTATTTTTAAGTAAATTGGATTCGGTTAAATATAAATCGGACAGAGAGAGCAGAAAAAACAAAAATTTAATATGTGTGAAATCATTGATTTGAAAAAGAGAATACAATAACCAGATACTTTTCCCTAACCATTTCGATCATTTTGTTCGCTTAACCGTTACCGTTTTTTTGTTAAACAAATTTGGAATTTGAACATCACCAATTGAGTAGTTCACCAATTTATTTGATAATTTTTTTTAAAAATATTAAAATGGAAAAACATTCAATAGAACAACTATCTAACAATGAAATTGGCAAACAAAGTAAGTGTTACAATATTTGACGTTCTATTCTATCTCATATATCTATTTTATTCCTAATAATATTCTTTTAATTTTTTTCAGCTTCAACTGTAACTCGATCTCGCTCTTCACTTGAACTATCAACAACAACCACTGACTACTTAATATCAAAATTAAATAAACGAACAAAAGTTTCGCATGTCTGGGATTTTTTTAAACGTTCTAGTGATAAAAAGTTCGCTAAATGTGCGGAATGTGGTAAGGAGTACAAAACAAGCGGCAATACTAGTAATTTGCCAGACCACTTGAAAAGGTTCCACTCCGGCAAACTAAAGTCAAATCACGAAGAAATTGCCGGTGCATACTCTAGTTCTAGTGGTAGTGGAAGTCAGTGTCAGACTATAGTTCTTCTCGTTCGAGTACAATATCAGTTAGTCCAGTTTTTAAAAGATCTATTGTTTATGATGAACATACAAGGAGAAAAAACAACTAGATAAAGCGTTATTGGATATGATCGCTTTGGATTTCCAACCATTTACAATCGTCACTGATACGGGCTTTAAAAAATTTGTTAATTTGTTACATGAAAGGTATGTACTGCCTAGCCCATTTGCAATAAGTGGAAAACTTTTAAAACAGTCTTATACACAAGTTTATATCGCACTTAAAAATTAATAAAGCGATATTGATTATGTTGCTTTAACTTGTGATGGATCGACATCGAGAGCGACTGAATCTTATTTAACTGTCACATGCCATTTTATTTCAAAAGATTTTGAACTAAAATCTGTGGTTTTGTCAACAAAACCGTTAACTAAAGGTATACATCATACTTCCGAAAACATAGCTGACTCGATAAACGGAATTTTTGAGGAGTAGAATATAGGAGACAAGGTAGTATGTATGCAGCCAACATGATAATGCAGCCAACATGATAAAAGCATGTGATTTGATTAAAAAACGGCATCTTCCATGTTATGCTTATACCCTTAATTTGGCGATACGTGAATACGTGATAATCTTGATCTTGAATGCATCAAGGAGGGTATAAAAAAATGTAAAGACATTGTTACATTTTTTAAAAGTACTACTTCTGCAATGGAAATGTTTGAAAAGCCCCTCAGCCTCTATCTGTTGATGAAATTGTTGTATTAAAAGACGTAGAAAAAGCTCTGCAATATTTTGAGGAGGCAACAAAAAAAAATTCAGGTAATCTTGGTTTGATTTAAGTAGGTTTATGTATATAGAGTGAAGAAATTCGTCCATTTGTACTAATTTATTGTTTTTAATTTCAGGTAACAATTTTGTTACGATTTCATTAATAATTCCAACAACATTTGGCATTTTCATTCATCTAAATGCTACTGTAATGAAAACTGAACAAGGGAAAATGTTTAGTACCAAACTTCTAGAATCTGTTAACAAGAGGTTGTTTGGGTATGCATTTAGAACAGTCACTAAACTGGGAACTCTTTTAGATCCTAGATTTAAGAAGGATGGATACCGCACGATTGAAAGTGCTAAAACCGGTACAATGCTTTTGGAGCAGCAAATGTCCGCCATCATTAATAAAAGAAAATTGCAAGAAAATGCCATGAACCAATTGGAAAATAGTGAAAGTACCAGTTCCGTTCCTAAATCTAAATAATCTCTATTTACCTTTTCTGAAGAAAGAATGACTCAAAAAGTAAAGTCACGTACAGTAGACATAATAATTACCAGCATACAGTACTTTGAGAGAGAAAACTGTAAGGAGGAAACGGACCCCCTTCAATTCTGGAAGGTACATTATTTATTATAGTCATTTTCTTTCTTTTTTGTATTTTTAAGATTGTTTGTGTGCTAAATGATTTGCTAATTTTTAGGTGACCGGCGAGCAACTAGCTCCTTTAGAAGAGTGCTGCTTGAAATACTTATGCATTCCAGCTACCTCCGCGGAAAGCGAAAGAAATTTTAGTGCAAGCGGGCAATTAATATCAGAACGGCGCTCAAAATTAAAACCAGAAAATGTTAACATGTTGACCTTCTTGCGCAAAAATAATCATTGAAATGTAATAATATACATACTTCAATGATAATAAATACTTTCCTCTACGATTTAAAATAATGATCTTTAGTTATTTAAGTACATAAGTTTTGCCTAGATATTTTCGAAAAAAAGAGAATTAAAAACTATCGAAGACTATCGATTTTTATCGATAGTCAATAGGTCGATTATCAATAATAATCGATGGCACTCACCATCGATAGTTCTCGACCTCTGCCGTGTGGTATTACTTACCTTTATAAAAACAAAAACAAACTATAAATTCACCAAAATATTAATGTTGACAGTAGATGTTGGGACACAAGACGAGAAAGACGAGTGTGAAGACGATTAAAATAGGATATGAAGAGCGATATTAAAATTAATAATAAAATAAAAACGACATATTTCAAAAAACATAATTTACATACAGATAAAACAGGCTCTTAAGCCCTGGTTTTACTATGACTAAACTGTTTCAACATGAGTTGCAAAAATATATTTCTATAAAAACGGGATCAGTTTTCATAAAAGTATTATGGTTTAACTCGTATAGAGAGTGTAATAAAAACAGAGCTTTAGATTTTATATGTTTGACCTAAAAATAATTTTTAACCGTAATAACAAGTGTATCCTGTTTTGTTTTGAGTGAGTTCTCGTATATTTTTTTCTTTCATAGATGGTTTGAAACCATTTACTTAATGCTATAATACATGTGGGGGAAAACAACCAAACAAAATTAATTAAATTTTCTGTGGTAAGCAAAATTGATATTGATACAAGTATTGGTGGTAATAATCGCAATTAAAAAATTATTAAACCAAAAATATTATGCTGACCATAACAAATTATTATCAAAACCAAATTATTCTTTGCCTCCTTTTTTATATACAATTAGCATATTTTCCAATTTACATTAAATTATTATTTTTCAAGTAAAACTATGACCCATTTGTTGTGATTTAAATGTAATATGGTTTTATGATAGTGGACACAGACTAATTAAAATAATTTTGCATATTTCTTAGAAAGAATGATACATGTTGTTGAAAAGTTGGGGTTTTAATAATGATCAAACGAAACTATGTAAAACAAAACTAAGAAACTTTTAAGTTTTAATTATATTATACCCTTGCTAATTTGCTGCTGTTATGCTTTAGAAAAGTAATCATAAAATTATTATATATTAACAAATTTTAATAGAGCATCTAATATAATTAAAAACTTTTAAATTTAAATGGAACAATTTATTATATTTGCAGTGTACACGACGATGGTTTGAACAAATAGAAATTTGCTTTATGTGTTTGCTATATATGAGATACGATCTATGTATAAAACTAACTTTAAGTTCTAACCGACTAACAACCTATAAAATAAATTATTAAATTTGGTCGTTTAGTTTAGAATAAGTACACAGATTTTTGGTAGTACAATATGTATGTAGCAAAACTAGATAGTTTCTAGTTTATTATATACCATTTGGAGCATGTCAATATTTTAAGTTTTAATTGCAGATTTGATAGGTTGCCAAATTTATTCTCGATTTTGTTTTTATCATTTTTATATCGCCCTATTAATTCTACTAATTTTTATCGTCGTTATTTTGATAAATTGATTTTTTTTTTGTGGAAACTCATTTATTTTGGTTATTCAATAGTTCAATAAACTAGTTATTTATTGTTATTGGGTATTTGATTTATTCTTACTCGTATAAGTTATTTTTAATATCTAAATCTGCCTATTATAAAATTTTGCTCGCCCTTAATTTGGTGAAATTCGGATTTTTTGTTAGGGATAAGAAT
This sequence comes from Tipula helvola, assembly GCA_963556165.1. Taxonomy (NCBI): domain Eukaryota; kingdom Metazoa; phylum Arthropoda; class Insecta; order Diptera; family Tipulidae; genus Tipula; species Tipula helvola. The sequence continues at coordinate 136,006,183 of OY744481.1, forward strand.
ACTAATTTTTAATGAGGTTTTGCTCATCGGAACAGACATTTAAGTTCTTTATATTATTCAAATTGATAGAAATATACAAAAAAGTAAAGAAATAGTTTTAAGATAAATTTAAATCTTGATGATATGTATATCCATTCAATTAATATTTTTAATCGATTATTACAAGTTAGTGAAAAACCAGAAATTAATTCAATAGAAGTTATTTTGAAAAAATGTTTCAGACAAAAGTCGAATGGTTTTGATGAGGCAAAAAATTGAGTACCACGTTTTCTCGGTCAAAGTGTCTGTCAAACAACAATCTGTGGCTTAGGAAACGTATAATCGTACCGAACCATATCTTTGTTGAGATATTTCGGTCCGTACTGCAGCTTGATTCTTACTAAATTAATATTGAAAAATTCCAAACTCATAAAAGTAAATTTTGCTTTTCACATAGTTTACCCATTTTATCTTATTTTATATAGAATCAGCACCCTCTGATGGTCTTAACAACGAGCAATTTACTTCGGTCTAAAAAGATCAAAATATTGAAATTCTGTAAAAAATGACGAAACATTTGGTTGGTACAAAACCACTTTTCTCGACGTTTTGAAAGTCCCTGTACCCATGGTATCGCGAGAACGGCTTGTCCGATTTGAAATTTTGTTTCGCCAATCTGTTTCTATGATCAAGGCGGAGATTTGAAAAGCTTTTGGAGACTGTATGTCAAGGGGTTGGGGTACCTGCCATACGAATTGACCCAAAACACCTAGTTCTATAAATATTTACGATTTTTTTTATATATGCTGGTTTGATTATTGAATTGGGCATTAAGTTTGGAGTTGATTTGCAGGTTAAGTTAGGGGCCAATTTTCGGGTGAGTTGAAGTTGAGTTGGAGTTGAGTTGGGGTTGAATTAGGATGTAGTGAGCAGTTAAACTGAGGATTTGTGATATTATTTTTAATTTTATTGGGATTCTATAAAATCCGATTTTGATGAAATTCAGTATTTTCAATAGAAATGGGATTCTCAAATTATTTTTAAAGGTGAAGCTCTAGAATATGGCGAGGGAGGATGTCACTTGCCTATTTCTCAACCGATTATAATGAAATTCGACATGTGTATTCGAAATGGGATTCTAAAATGGTTTTTGGAAGTTCTGGAATATGACCTAATATGTTGGAACTTCTATATTTCTTAACCGATTTGGAGGAAATTCGGCAGATGGATTCGAAACTGCATTCTTAAATTATTTTAAGATTAAATTGTGAAATATGAGCAATTAGGAAATACCTTAGCTATTTTTAATCGATTATGATGAATTTTAATGTTTCCAACTAATAGAAGGAAATGTGACACAAAGAATATTTTTTGGTGAGGTTGAGGAATATGTCAATATGGCTTTTAAATTGTTGTTTGATGAGGTATCTGTAAATCTTGCAGCTATTGAAGTTTCTGTGAAGTTTCTGTAAACGTCTATTTCAATTGCTTAACGATCGAGATTATCTTCGAAATAATGTTCAAGTTCGCCTACAAACTTTGTGTTTTAAACGTTGTGGTATGTTTCCTGAGTATTTATCATAGCTGTAAGTTTGGCCATCCTTAAAAAATGAAGTGTTTGGGGTACTCGCGCTGAAGAATTAAAACTATTAACGTTAGTGTCGAGTCTCGGGATTAACAGTATCATTTTGAAATCACCTTTCCATCGCAAATCTTGAATTTCATCATAATCGAATAAGAAATAGCCAAGTTTTATCCTAATTGGCCATATTCCAGAATTTCATCCAAAAATCATTTTAGAATCCTATTTCCAGCACACATGCCAAATTTCATAATAATCGGTTGGGAAATAGGAAAATTCCATCTCACTTGGCCATATTAAGTTTATCCAAAAATCAAATTTCACTAAAATCCGGTATGAAATATAAAGTTTGATCCTAATTGGCCATAGTAAAACCTGTATATGTGCAATATCGATAGAATGGAGTCAGTTCAGAGGCGATTAACCATTTGTGTTCTAAGGAAACTCGGGTTTCTTTCTGATCGCAGTCAGCCTAGGTGGAAACAGATATGTGACCTGCCGTCTTATGTGTATATGTTTCATGATCTTCGTATTGACATTTTAGTAAAACGTCGTAAAATTGCCGCGGCTATGTTTGTGGGGGATTCTTTATGTGGACGGGTTCATTGTTCAGACCTCACTTCTACCTGGTGCATTTATGTACCCAAACGAAATCTACGCCAAAGGAAATTTTTATATGTCCCATGCCACAGGACTGAATATGGAAGTAATGAACCGACGGCTTCTATGAATATTTAATGAATATTATCTTTTTTTCGATTTTTCGAGGTCAAGAAAGATTTTCCGTGATCATATTTTATGAAGCTTTTTTTTATTAAAACAAATTTCTTTGGTATATAGCATATTTTTTTATTAATTTATTGTCGACCTTTCAACGGCTGTATTCCGTCATCCTCAGGACAATTTTTTTATAAATTTATAAAAAAAATTGTCCTGAGGATGATGGAATACAGCCGTTGAAACGTTGACAATAAATTATTAAAAAAATAAGCTATATAGTATACCAAAGAAATTTGTTTTAATTTTCCGTGATGCCATTCGTAAATGTGATTTTTAACAACCAATTTTGTCTGTATTATACATTTGTAATTAGTATTTAAGTTAAAATTTTATTTTCTAAAATATTTTTTGATTTTAAAAGATTTTATGTTACTTTTCATTAGGTTTTTGTATTGTAGAATTGTTTGTATATAAGGAGTAATTTCAATTTTGGGCAGCAATGACTGAACTTCATGATTTTTGATTTGCTTTATTTTTGGTGTACGTGTAATACATAGTTCCAAAAATAAAAAATAACGTTATTTTATTTTTTTCACATAGGTTGTATGTTGCGCACAGGATGGTCCCAAAATTTTGCAAAAATGGTAAAAAACTCCATTTGGAGTAAACTTCAAAGCAATTTTATGAATTAAACAGTTAATCAATTTAAAATTTTTTTTTTTATGTTCAAACTAAAGTTTAACTAACCAACTATCACATATTCAAATATAAATGTAGTGTTATGGTACACTTCTGCATTTTTCTTTTTTTTAATTTTGATAATCTAGCAACGTAGGTAAACTAAGAACCGAAATTCGCATGAATTTTGATTTCTGGAAGTTTTTTATTTCCCTTCGTCGAAATTTACGACCATCTAAAAAAAAAAAGCAAAGCAAAATTGACGAAAGGGTTAGACGGTTATAAAAATAAAAATGTATGGTTCAATTTATAAATTTATTTTGAAATATAATGTTCACTTATGATTTTTGAATTTGAAAAGGATTTAGTCACAAATTTATGTTTTGCCTTGGGTTTAAAACAGTGATAACCGTCAGTTCCCTTTACGATATTTTTCTTTTCGAACTACACTAATTTAAATATTGATGGTTCTCCTTTCACAATACAATTTATGATTTAATTTATTATCTCTTTGTTTCACATTGTAAACGCAATAGACCTTTTTCCTCCAAAAATGTTGACAGTAAATTCATCGAAGCCGTAGGGCAATAAACTAAGGCCCGATTGTATGAACGAGAATAAATGATTAATCCTCTGACTTAGCGTAGTTTGCATTGTATGAACGATGCTAAATCAGACAATTAATCGATGATTTTTTTTACCATCCGTTTTATCCTCTCTTTTTGGTGACTGAATCAGAGACTAACAAATTTGTTTTTGTGTTTTTGACATTTCAAATGTGGTGTATCATACAAACGAGACATTTTTATAAAAGAACGTAATTATTAAAAATGGACTCAACAAGGAAGAAAATGTTAAATTCGGAAATTGAAATTTTATTTTCCTCGAAATAAACAAAAAAAATGTTTAATAAACATCAACAAAGTAAACGTCATAGGAAAAGTATTGCCAGGCATACAAAAAACTGCTATAAAACTGCAATAAAAGAGAGGCTAAATTTTTATTTAGCAACGTTCATACAATCGACGAAAAGTAAAATCCTTGAGTAGTGATTAATCATTACTCTCGGATTTTTTTTCATTTAGCGGTGTTCATACAATCGGCCCCTTAATTATTGCTGTAGATCAAATAATAGTATATTATTCAACGAGCATATAATGATAGCTGTTATTCACGAAGATGAAGTTTGCCGACACGAGCCGATAGGCGAGTGTCGTAAATCATCTGAGTGAATAACAGCCATTATATGCGAGTAGAATACGATAATTTGTCCACGACCGACAAATATCATTATGTTTTATAATCAAATCCTTTAAATACTCTTCAAATAATTTTCGTCGACATTTTGACGTCACAGTTTAATAATAATGAAAATGGCAAGAGACTACTAGATAAAATTTCAAAAATCAAATAATTTACTTGGAAGTATTGAATAATGAAAGAAAAGACTACTAGATAAACTAGCAATGAATAATGGATATCATTATAAGTGATGAAACAAACGTATAATGAGCATATTATACGTTAGTCGTGGACAAAAAGAATTATCGTTTATGAAAACAACCTCAAATCAATAAAAAAACATTTTTTTATGCATGTATGTATATGAAAACACGACTTGCTTCGATAAATGAGCCCGAACGAATTGTCAATTTCTATGTGTGCATTAATGGAAGCAAGTCACGTTTTCATATACATACAGCAAAATTCGTGAAATGTTCAATACGCAAATGGTGGTGAATAATCTTTAATATAAATTAACCTTTGTAATAATTAAATTTATTTCTAAAATATAACAATAAAACATTGTGAATTATAATATTATAAATTAACTAACTGAAGTGTTTTATTGTACATGCAATTATATATGGATTTGGCGTCTCCCTAAAATTGGCAGCAAACACAGCCAACGCCATAAATACCCCATATATTGGTGACCACGTGATAAAATTACAAAGCGAAATCGAAACGAAATAGAATTGAAGCGGATAAATAAATGTTTTTAGAATGAATTGTTTCGTTTTTATGCTTATGGGTGTTTTGGGATAAACCGGAGCGATGAATCAATAATTTTAATATGTTCGTTAGTTGAGCGGTTGCGGTTATATGTAAGTTATATGAGTGCGCTGATACGCGTGGATTATTGTAGTGGAACATGAATGTAAGTATAATTTGCATGAGTGAGTATGTTTTAGATGAGTGTATATATTTTTGCATGAGTGAGCCGCTACAGATCACGAAGAATTTTTTGTTCATACCCGGATGACAAGATCATTTTATGATTTATTGTTAAATCTGTTAAAAAATGATTTGAAAAAATATTCATTTCAAGAGTCAATACATTTTGAATGTAGATTAGCGGTTACCTTATCGTAAGTACTTTTACTCAAACATAGTTTCAGATTTACAATTAAGCAATTTTGTAAATTTCAGCTACCTTTCCCAAGGTGTTTCTCCTAAATTTCTTTCTTGGAGTTACAAAATGGAGACTTGTGAAATAATCTGGAAAATTTTATCTCTGACCTATGTAGCAATTCCGAATCATAAAGATTATTCACAAATTGCTCAAGATTTTAATAAAATGAGGAACATGCCTAACTATGTTGGTGCCATTGATGGCAAACACATAGCAATTCAATGCCCACCAAATAGCCACACTGAAAAAAATATACTGCGTTTTATTTACGAACGGCGTTCGTTAACCACAATTCGTACTATTAATGTACAAATTGCTATATTTACGTAAAAAAATGAAATTTAGAAAAAAATCATAAGAATGTTTGCATTAATAGTAAGAATCATAGTTCGTAAACTAAAAAATTGTTTAGTTTATTGTACTATACGTAAAATACAATCACATGTTGTTTGCCTATTAGTGCAACTTGCATCATTTTATTAAAAAATCACATTTATGAACAATTCATAATATTTATGAATAAGACTATGTACGAAATTCGTCATATTAACGAATCTGATAATTATTCGTTTGGTATAATGATACACACAAATTAGATTTCTGCTTGGGTTTTTGATTTTGATTTAGTTGAATATAATTCACTAAGTCGATGCACTCTAGTTTATATATAATGTATAAAGCGAGAGTTGAATTTTTGTAGTTCGGTCGTAGCTAGCTGAAGAGTAGAACTTACTTTTTTTGTATGAAACCGAACTACAAAGACCAACACAAGAACTCAAAGAGATTTCTAATTTTTGAGAGTTGATACACTTTGTATTGACTCTGCGGGAAGGAAAAGGGGAAGGGGATAATATTTCTAATTTGATTGGTAGATATATAAGTGATTGGCCTCTGTTATTTTTCTGATTTACCAAATCGGAAATACAGTGAATGTCATTTACAAATAATATATTGTCTATAAAAAAGCCGTCATCATATTTGTAAATTATTCATAACCACTAAGTATTCCATACTTCCAAGATACGAATATTTTCAAATGAACAAAATAATGAATTTCTAAACTTATATGTATGAATTTATTCGTTAATATGATGTAACATTTCGTTAATGTTACGAAAAATTTCATATAATCTTTAATTTTTTACGTTAATAATAAGAATTTGTTCATCCACAAATGCTTTTAACTGCATTACAATTATAACATTTTTCGTATCTTATATGAATCAATTCATAAATATTACAACGTAAGTAGTGAAGGTTAAAATATTTTTTTTTGTGTTTCACCATATTAACGTATGATTTTCGTACTATTAACGAAGGGTCGTATTGGCTCCATTTTAACGAATTATTCTTACTATTAATGCAGATTTTGTCTGCATTGATGTAGGATTTTTTTCAGTGCATACAAACTACTTCAACTACAAAACATTTTTTGGCATCGTCCTACTAGCGGCATGCGATGCAAATTATATTTTTTCCAATATTTGCATTGGTGCTTATGGTAGCCAAAGTGATGGAGGTATAGTATACTATGTAATAATACAACATTGATAAGATTTTAAAATTCAAAAAATATTTTAGGTGTATTTATTGAATCTCAATTTGGCAAAAAACTGCAACAAGGAAGTTTGTCAATTCCCGAAGGACGACAATTACCGAACTCTGCTATATCGATGCCACATTTTTATGTAGCGGATGCCGCTTTCCCGCTTAGAACTTATATTATGAAGCCCTTTCCTGGACTACTATTATCATTAAATCAACGAGTTTTTAATTATAGATATTCAAGGGCTAGAATGGTGATAGAAAATGCTTTTGGCATTTTAGTAGCACGGTGGCGCATTTTAAAAACTTCTATAAATATGTTTCCAGAAAATGCGGAAAAGGTGGTTCCAGCGACTGTTGCTCTACATAATTTTATTAAGATAAACGATTCTGCTGTAAAATAATGCCCGTCGAACTACGTGGATTGGGAAGATAATGACCATGTTTTTCATACTGGAGAATGGAGACATGAAACGGCACCTTTGAAATCTACCCGGTTGGGATCAACTAACTCCCGCGCCCTGCAATGCAACTGAGAATCCAAATGGCCGAATATTTTTGTAGTGAAGGTGCTGTGTCTTTTCAGTATAATATACTGAATTAAATGTAATAAAAAAAACTTTTAAAATTTTACTCATAATAAACAGAATTATTTATTGCTTCATTAGCTTTCCGAAGCATTAATATTTTATAATTTATTTTTTCATACGATGACATTTTTTCATTGAAAATTCAATAGATTTGAGAAAACAGCTGTCCTCTGTTTCTTCCTTTTCTCCCTCATTTAATTTATTGTTGAAGTTATTTAGACTCTCTAAAAATTTATTTTCTACTTCATCAGCTTTCGCTATTTTTCGCCTTTTTGTTGATGAATATGTTGGTGGTTGTGGTGTGGACGATGCACTTGGAAGTTCTGTGCTTTCACAATCAAACTCTTCAATTATCAAACTGCTGCTGGAATCTTCAATTTCTTTTCCACAGTTTTTCTTTTCTCTTTACATTTAGATAATTACGTCGATTATAGAATCCGCGGGAGCGGATCAATCGCGGATCCAAAACTGCATATAAAAAAAATAGAAAACAATTGGTGTAAATCAAAGTATCCTGGAAAAATTCTATTCATTTACATGCAATTTAGATTTTTTGATTCCCCGTAAAAACGCAATATTTTTATTGCGGATCTAAAACAATTTTTTTTGACGAATTGGAAAAATATCCTAAGGAATTTCAATGAAACTATGATATAAAATTATTGTTTCCATTTTTTTTATATGTAGTTTTCGATCCGCGATTGATCCGCTCCCGCGGATTCTATAATCGACACCAATTTTTATTTGCTTTGTTATATAGCTCGCAAATATAATTTTATTTTTTCGATAAATTCTTCGAATTTGAACTACATTTTTTTTAATTTTTTACTTTAATTTTTACTTTCGTTCTTCGTTGGCGTTAAAACTGAATGAATCGTTTGCCTGTCAAAAAAATGTTGAGGTTATGTTGTGGCGGTTCACGCATCTTTTCCTTCATCTAAAGTGTTCGCCACCACAATCCCAACGCACCGATTCCAACGCAAACGCAAACAAACACACCTATTGCACATACACAATACAATAGAACGAAGTGTGTTTGTCACTTTGTATGGCAGAGACAAACTCTTCCATACAAAGTGACAAAGCAAAATAAAATTAATTTGATTAACCAGTCTCGTCTCAATCTCGATAGCGACCGCACGTCGCTTGTGGTGTTGGCTGCCGGCCACACCTAAATTACATATTTAAAGTCGGTACAAATGGTGTTAAATAAATAAACAATAACTTGTATAAATTTAAATTCAATAAATTAAATTTATTTAAATAAAATAAAATATGTATAAATAAATAAATAAAAGTTAGAACTTTTATAGTGGTGACCCCGACGTCCGTTTTTACGGCAACAATGTATATACATACATTAATGCAATACCGTTAATCGCTTGGTAAGAAGTTTTACATAATTCATCTACACGTCATCCGATTTCACGAGAACAACGGAAACAACACGCCACTGACATTGGAGCCAATGTTGTCCGAAAAAATAGAAAGTTGATCTATCGTATCCGATACCATCCATCGCGATCGTATCCATCGCGCCACACCGATCATTGTGTTCGTCTAACCGATTTATCATATAAAATGAAATTTTTTTCTTTGACGGATTAACGAAATGGCGCGGTGCGTTGTCATTGCGATTAAACCTTAAGGAAAGAAATTTAAGAAAAGAGATAAATAATGTTAGACATAAATTAAATCACCTTGGAATTATTTTCTACAAGTGTATTGTAAAAAATATTTATCAATTTTGTATTGTGGATGTAACCAATTGTGAATGTAAGGATTTTTCCTTATTATTACAAAACATTTTTTTCTAATTTCTGCTTGAACTCCATCGAAAGATGAAAGTGCCCCGGCCCGGGGTACTTTCGCCAAAAGAAGGGACACTTTCGTCCACGTAACTATTTTAGTAGAATCGTTAGTAATACACATTTTAATAAAATAATTTTTTTAAATAAATAAAATAAAAATATATTTAATCAATAAAATATTAAATTTAAACTTAAACGTATAGGAGGATGCTCTGGTGTTGGTAGCTTCATTTAAGCATAATTTCTATAAATTGATGAAATGTCTTCTTTGTAACTAAATAATTTTATGTACGACTATGGCAATAAAAAAAATGAAAACCAACAAAAATTTCTGTCAGTGCTCTTATGCTCAAAATACATTATCATGCGGGTGACTCGCACACATAACTAAAACAACAAATTCCAAAATAAAAAAGTTAAAATATTACGAATGTGGCCGACCAAAAATGTAAAAATTATAGTATAGATACCAATTTATTTATGTTGCTTTTTGTATTTTTTATTGACGAGAACTTTTTTTGTTTACGTATATGTATTTTATTTTGGTTAAATGTCGTCGGTTACAACAGCGATAGAGACACAAAAGCATGAATTCCTCATGTTGAAAAAAAGGGAAAAAATTCTCAAGGCGAGCGGAAGTACCAAAAATTTGAACCGATTTCACGAGCTTTGCTTATTTTTGGTACTTACCATGAGAAAATATGCTAATACAAAAAATTATTTGACGGCACACTCAATCCTCATTTTGCGACCAAAATCGCTGTCCTGATGTAAATTGCAAAACTTTTGAAAATAGTAAATTGGAAAACTACTATAATGCCTATTATATCTATTTAAATGGCTATATAACTGCCCACGATGCCGCAGCCTTTTTTTACAAGATCGTGCTCAGAAACACACTTTTTTTAAATTATTGGTTGCGTCCGAATTGAAAAATGTGCATTTAGCGAAGACACATTTAAAAAACTACATGCGATGTAGTTTTTATGTGCATTTGTGATACATCTATTTGATGTCAATTTATATTTTAATTAACCATATTTATCGATTTATTTATTTGGTGTTGACCAATTTTAATTAATTTCCTATTTTAATGTAACTTAATTTAATGCAAAAATGCGCATTTAAAAAAATGTTCATTTAAATTTGCATTTCGGACGTATTTCGGATTTAAGCTGCCATAGGAAATTAAGCATAAGTTACACGTTTTAAATTGAAAATTATTACACATATCTACAGTTTTTCTAGGAAAACTCTCGACGGCTATAAGCGCTATTTGCTTATCAGAACTTTTTTTTTCTGTATCCAGAAAAGATGACGGCTGTAGCCATCGCAAAAATTATTTGTATAACCAAGAGTCGGTTACAGCCGTCAGGCTTCCAAGGTAATAAGTTTTTACAAACACAAGTTAGAATTTCACATAATAAAGTCCATATTTTATAAAGTTTTCGTTCAGGAATGAAAGGACTCAAAACATTCTGGCACAGTGGTGGTTTTTCCGGGCATGTTTTACACCTATATGATGTCTCTTTCCTAACTTCGTCGAGGGCTCTTTTCCATGAAATGTTGTTGTGTAGATGCTGTGAATATAGAGGCTAATGAAGTTGTTGTTTGTTTCGGCCGGCCACGCACTGGTATTAATGTCGCTAATTTGTTTTCCAACAATTCCAGTATTCGGTAGTTTGATCAGTAATTGTATCAGCAAATCTCTAAACTGTAGAAATGTTGTTGTTTTATTAAACTAACGACAAATGAAGTAGGAATTCCAGACGCAAAGATCCAAGAGATGAAAAATAAGTTTTTATACCATCTTATCGTTTTTTGCGGGGGGGGGGGGTTGAATAGTAAGGAACCATCTGATCACATCTGTCAATTCCAGACATTCTCAAATTATATTCAGCTACATCATTTGCTATATTCGTTTTTTCCATATTTATTGCTGTCTTCAATCATTTCCGGATGATGATTATGGCTGTTATGGATATAACTTCCCGTTTATCCCGCCATTTTGATATATAAATTTGACCATGTCTGCGCCAAATATGTTCGCTGTTTTTTAATTTTTTTAAAATTACTTCAGTCGGATTACCTTTTCTATTGGAACGAAGCGTACCGGTCGTGTATGTTTTGTATTCTAGAAGCTCTTTTAATAGTTCAATGTTGTTATAAAAATCCATCAACAAATGATGCCCCTTATGCAAATATGGTAGCCCAATCTTAAAACAAAGTCATTTATTTTTGACGATACCTTTGGGTTACATTGCTTTCCCTGAAAAATTTCAATATTTAGGACATACATATCTATCCGGCTAATAAGTTCATATATGTAGTTTTATGCCATGTTTTTCCCTTTTATATATTGCCGAAAACTTAGACGACCACGAAACAATAAAAGCGATTCGTCCATTCAAAGTGCTTTAAATGGTGAAAATGCAGCTTGAAAATTAGCAAGAATTGGCTTTAGGAGAGGATAGATTTTTTTTAAATTTTCCCGTATTCTCATCATCACCAATATAGTGTCCGTTGAGGCAGCGTAATTGCTCTTTAAAACGGGGTCCAGACATGGTGTATGAAAATACAGGTGAATAATAAAGAGGATTATTACTAAACATATGTAATGGATGGAACTTGTTTTTTACCTTGAAGCAAGCAAAGGCCCAGAAATTTAAGTAGCTCTTCTTTGTTTGTTTCAACAAAATCAGACTTCTCATTCTTTTCTTTTTTGAACGCCGGGTTTTTTCAAATAAGTTCAATCCATATTTATTAGAACAACAGTTATCTCAATTATATTTTTTGAAAAGAGCGGATTGAAAATATGTTTTACACTTTATATCTACATTCATTTTAATGTCACAGTCACTATCGTTAAATCTATTTCCCTTTCTTTTCATACCACATATCGTTATCGTTAGTAATCCTATTATTATCTTCCATTACTGGTGGGAAAACTACACCACTGCCACTATCAGTATCATCATCGCTTTCAGTTTCTTCATCCTCGGATGATACTATCACAAACTTTTTCTTCCTACGTAGAGTTGGATGCAGCTTTCATTACTGTCACAATACTTATCAAAAGTAAGGCTTTGATATTCATCAATGTTTCTTCTTCGGAAAATTCCATTTCAGGGATTAATATATCCTTCATAAAGCGAACGTTATTCACACATACACCTGAAGTACTATTATTTTACTAAATATGTTATAATCATACAGATACTATACTTAGAGATTCAATATACATATAACTTGAATTGATCCTAACAGAAACACACTTTTGAACTGACTGACAAATTAAAACTAACTGGCTTGTTCAAAACAATAAAAATCAAACAGTAATATTTTTAACAATACAAATAATATTGATTATTTTATGTATTATTTTTTTCACATATTTTTTGTTCATTTTTAAAATAAATAAATAAATTACGAACTTACAAAAACAATTACAAAAAAGAGCAGAACATTTTTTTTTATCGAAACACCAATGCTAATATATCAGGGGAGGGGCCATGCCAAGCAAATAAAAAAAAAGTTATACAGACAGTTAACACATTTTTTGTTGTTGGTAACTCTGCATTAATGCATTAGTACCAACCCGTTGTACTAACTACAGTTATTTGGTTTTTTAATAAAAGAATTATGTCGGCTATAGCGGTCATTTGCCTATAACATCACCAAAAATTGAACCGTCCTTTGCGGGAACTTGTTAATAAATACAACCACTTAGTACCCTGAATATATCTTATCGTCATGCAAATTTTGTACAACATTCCCTTCAATTAACGTAAAAATGTAATACGGTAAGCGTGGGTTTTACCAAGTTTTGAAAGTTAATTAAGTAAATTGGAAAATTCATTAGAAATTAGTTTTTTTTACAGTAGCAATTAATTACAAATTTGTTTATTAAAATATAAATATTTTTTCAAACAAAATTGTTTATCTAATTATGTGTATAAATAAGTACCTAAATAACAAAATGTTTGTTTATATATTTTTCTATTTTACGAGTTTTTCATTTTTATTTATTTTTTATTTTTTTAATCATTTACAATAACAATATTCTATCTTAATCTAAAACACCTTGGGAACGTTAATTAAGTTGTTTATAAAACATCAATCAATATTTTGAAGTTAATTAAAAAGATGATTAGAAAGATATATCATGGGATGATGGTTTAGATTAATGTAATAGGATGGATGTACTAGGTATACATAAGTGTATATAATACGTACCCGCTTATCCAAAGTGGTATGTTGTTGAGAGATTCGTTAATATTTATGTTTAATTAAGAATAAACGATCTGCATATATTTTGGCTTTAAAAAATTCCTATAAAATGTTCACCATAATTTACTAAAATTAGTTTTGTTCGATTTTAGTAAATGCTTTATTTGGACATATAACACTAAGGAATAAGGATTACCACACTAAGATATACAACACTAAGGAATAAGGATTACTTCTTGATGAAATACCTCTTAATGTATGCGTTTGGATAGCTAATTCAGCTTTTTGGTTTAATACATTTCAGTAAAATCTTCAATCGTATGTCAAATACAAAATGTAGACAACATTTCTGCTATTTTGTCAAATAAAAAATTAAATTCTAAAATATCTCAGCGAAAAATTGTTTTTTTTTTATAATTTTCAAGCAAGCCAACGTGTCATCTGCTCTATGTAGCAGAAAATTTTTCGTCGTCACGTTGAAATTAAATTTATTTTTCTGAAATCACTGTATACGTAACCAACCAAAAAAAGAAATTCCATCATCTTATATCTTGAATCTCATTTTACTTTCTAGCGATAAGCAAAACTGCAAAAGTCGGTTTGATGAAAAAAAAAAATACAAAACTATTTGCGATTAACATTTTTGAGACTTTTTTTTAAAGTTTAATGTAACGTGTTTTACCGATATTGGGCCTGATTCAATGTAAATCTTCTATTTGTCTTTTCTTCTATTCTGCTATTATTTCTACGAGAACTAGATACGATTTTCAAATAATCTAAAAATTTTTGTGGAATTTTTGAAAATTACATCTAGTTTTCCTTGAAATACTAGAAGAATAGAAGAAAAGAAAAATAGAAGATTTGCATTGAATCGACCCCAATTATACCGAAAACCTAAATAACCCAAAAAAAAATTCTTCTATAACAATTCAAAATCAAATTTTAGGATAAATTTATTGGAAGATTTGATTAAATCACGAAAACCACAAAAAATAAAATTTTATTCGATTGGATTTCTTTTGTTTTATTTCCATAAAAAAAAATCCCTTTCGGGAAAACCATATTATATCCAAATCTTCAACAATACAAAAAAAAAAAAATTGTGTTTGTTTATTGCATGAGTGACAAATTGATGGATTACCGAGGGATAACCAAATGGCACACAGGTATAGGATTTAAAAGATATAATGTATAAAACTGATACCTTTAGTGGGGTACCGTTCTTAAAGCTAAGGTACTTGTTACACTAGAAAATTTGTAATACTGACTACTAAATATTAATATTGAGAGCTGTACAGCATAGCAAGAGCGTAGAATTCTACGACATTAAAATGAGCTGAAATTGGCCGATACTGAAAAAATCAGTAAACACAGTGATAAGTATGATTTGTTTGTCATTTGTACCCTAATACCAATTTACAACGATTTCAGAGATAAGATAACCCCATTGCTACCCCATATCTACCTTATATTGGAACCCATCGTACAACCCGAGGACGTCAATACCAAGTGAGTTGCAGAAAAGTCAACTAGACAGTATTATCTCCTTTCGTTTTCGTACTCGTGGCAACAATTATCGATTGAAATCAATTCCAAAAATCCTAACCTTAAACAGCAAAAAGGCTGGTTTTATGGGTTTTCAATATTTTACTGTATTGTTAGGGAGTTTCAGCAGTAAAAACCAATGGTTCCATCGTAAACCACCATTCAAAAGTCTAATTATCTTTATCTATTACCGAGCCATCGTAAATCAAAGCATTAAGACTTTAGTATGAACTTGTCACGCACGTGATAGTGCGTGGTTTATTTGATTCACGATATGAGTTTTTGTAAAATGAGCATTGGTTTTTCCTGCTGAAATTCCCTAACTATAAAGTAAAATACTAACAACACCTAAAACTGCTTTTTTTGCACTTTTAGGTTAGTTAAGGATATCCCAAAACCGTGACGTGATAGGGCAATTCTGCGGTCAGATTCGTATTCAGCTTCGAAAAATACGTCGGAAATGACTATCCTTGTTTCTGTTACTTTTGCTTTGTTGACCAGTGTAATCTAACCGGTGAAGGTTCAATAGGATACATAGAACTTGGTAAGGTATAGAAGATCAAATTCAATTGCCCGTGGAGACCGTACTTATCGAAGCGCATTTAAAATAAACTGCTTCTGAACACTATCTATTCCATCCGATAACTTCGATACATATTTCAAATCGGAATGACCAAAAGAAAGGTACAGTGATGTGTGGATGGAAAGATCATACTCAGAACGTATATGAACTCCACTCTATCAACATCTTCAGCATACAGATGATATTGATGAAAAAGAGGTGATCGGATACGATAAAATGAAAGTTGTATTGTATTGTACTTTATTTCTGTTGTAGGGAAATGTCGGCAAAGCGCAAGTCCTACTCATTAAACTTAAAGATGCAGATTCTGCGAGAATACAAACCAAATACTGCTGGAAATGGTTATGCCGCTTTAGCAGCAAGGTACAACTTAAGTACGTCCACAATACGTGGCTGGATGAAAAATCGTGACAAGCTACATGAAACAATAAAAGATGCAAATATTTGTACGCGAATGGCAAGACGTTTACGAGGAGGAGGTCGGAATGCGGAATTTAATGAACTGGAGCCGAAATTAATAGAATGGGTTAAAAGCAGAAATGAAAAAGGTTTACGAGTAAAGGATAAGTACATTACAGCGAGGGCAATAACTATTAAACACGAATTTAATGACGAAATTTATAAAAATTTCAAAGCATCCGCAGGATGGTTAAGTCGGTTTAAGAACCGATATAATTTAATCTCGCGGCGACAAACAACATGTCGCACTCTTCCAAAAGATGCCGACAAAATCGTAAGGGAGTTTATTCATCAAATACATAAGCTTATAGACGAACATCAAATAGAAGCCAAAAATATTTTTAATATGGACCAAGGTCCACGGTACTTTGAAAGCGAACCAACCAGTACCATTACTTTCAAAGGAATTAGAAATGTAATTATGAGAAAAGCTAGTAGTTCCCATAAAAAATTTACTGCAACATTTACCATTTCTGCTGATGGGCAGATATTAAAGCTGCATCTACTTTTTTTAAAATTAAAAAACGTTCCGAAAGTCGATGCAAATTGTATTGTTGATGTCAACAACACAGGTATGTGGAGCAGCGATATTTTACAAAGTTACATGAACAGCGTAATAATGAAAAGGCATCAAACCAGCTTACTTTGGCAACCCACTCTGCTGATTATTGATTCTTATGGACCACATATATCTTTGGCTAACTGTAATTCATATCAAAAATATAACGTGCTTATCGCTATAGTACCCCCAAAAATGACTGGTTTGTTGCAACCACTGGATGTAGTATGCAACAAAATTTTTCAGGAACATTATAATAACTGCTACGATAAATACATCAGCGATTCAATTGAGAATAGTCAAAAACAAACGAAGCAAGGGAACCCTAAAATGCCGCCTTATAATACTGTGTCTGAGTGGGTTGTTGACTTCACAAAACATATATCAGCTGAAACAATCATTAAATCTTTTGTTTGCTGTGGCTTAATAGAAACAAGTAAATTTAATAACGAAAAGTTGCATCCTCCTTTAAAAGATCTTTATAAAGAAGATGTCGATATCGAAGCGTGGATATCAAAATTTAAAGACACAATTCTTCAAACTAATGTAAGTTTTTTTGAAGAAATAGGAGATTGTAATTTTTTCTGGCCTGAAAATATGTCAACGAGCTTGTTTGAATGCATAAAACACGTAAAATCGGTATCCGTGACGTTTAAGCAATGGTTTCCAGATTTTTTACCTGAAATTTTAAAGTTTTTAAAGTCAAACGTTTCGGATTTGATAGACGATGAAGATAGCAAGATTTTACAAGCCGGACGCAGTACAGAATCAAATATTGAAATATATGCGGTATAATTTGTTGAAAACTGGAACATTACCGTAACAACTCTTGATAGAGAATGCAACAAAACCGAAGAACACTTATACAGTGTTACAGTCTTAAACTTTAAACTTTATATTTTTTTAAATTATGTTAACTAAATTGAGGTTTTCCAACACAACAACAAAAAACTTATTTCTTCCAAAAATTTTTTTTGTTTAACATTAAAAGCACCGACCGGTTTCGCCCAAACGATTATTTTCAAGGTTGGATTGCAACCGAACCTTGAAAATTATCGTTTGATCGAAATCGGTCGGTGCTTTTGATATTAAAAAATAAAAATTTTGTGGAAGAAATAGGTTTGTTGTGGTGTTTAAATAACTCAATTTATTGTGATGAATTCCACAGCAATCCTCGACGATAATGTCAATTTATTAGTTATTTAATTTATATTTTTTTATATTATTAGAGTCTGAAATGAATGTGATAAATAAACTGTTTTTTTATTGTTTAATTGCAAGCGAATGTTTTATTTCTATTATGTAAGAGAAATTTCAAATATTACGCCTAGGCGTTATATTCGGATAGGCGCTGTAATCGAAACATTTTAAAAACTTTGAAAATTTGTTAATTATTAATACTCTCGAATAAAACGCCTAGGCGTTATTTACGGGGTAAAACTTAATTTTTTTCATTAGTTCGATTTTTATTTGAATAATTTTACGTTTTTTGGTCAAATTTAGTGACGGCTGAATAAGAGTTTAAAGGGAAATGGAGCAGTGCGAGCAATTGCAGCAGATTCAAAGAAGGTGGTTGTGATGCTAATAAATTCTAAAATGGTAGTGGGGATCTCGAAAATGGATCCAGAAAAGAAGGAGCTCCAAAAATAACGAAAAAGTGAAGTTGAATTAAGTGTGATCCTTACTTGACCCGGAAAATAAATGTTGCCATACCACCTCAAATGGCACAGAGTTGGTAGGAGAGGCAAAAAGCGCATTGTTTCAAAACCAAATTTAAAACCAAGGATACATTTCGCAAAGCAACACCTACACAAATCGTGGGGTGATGAATCGAAGTTTGGTTTGGTCGAGTTGCAAGACACAACATACGCGTACATGCGTGCCTTGCAACTCAAACAAACTAAACGCGTGAAACGCCCGAAAAAAAAAATTGAACCCCAGATACACTATTAAGAGCATAAGGTACGGAGGTAGGAACATAATGGGATTTTTATGGCACGGCTTTGGGCCAATATATATATATATATATATATATATATATATATATATATATATATATATATATATATATATATATATATATGGTGAAAAATACGTGAAATAGATATTCCTTATATGGGACCGGAAACCATATTTGAACTTTATCATTTTTATGTTTTGAATATGTAGCACTAGTTAATCGAAACATTTATGGAAAATAATTTGTTTGTTGTTGTTGTTGTTTTTTATGATACAGGGTGTCAAATATTTAAAAAATCCATGCACTTGGTGTTGTATTTATTGCTATAGGAAAAAAATAGGTGTCCGAAAAATATAAAATTAGGCTCATTTTAAAGGCAAATAAATAAAGATTTTAATATAATTATAAAAATGGCACCACCGTTCAGTTTTTATTTTTCAAAATGGCCGCCGAAACATTCTTTTGAGTTTTCTCAAATGTGCATAAATTTGTTTCTTCTTTTTTTATTTGATCTATTTCCTCATTTAGTTCTACTAAACATACTAGAAAATGAGCGCAAAACCTTGTTTCTTTTTGTTGCAAAATACGTTTAAGTATGACGGCGGCTATTTTGAAAGGAAGAAATGAAAGATGGTACCATTTTTATAATTATATTAAAATCCTAACTTTTTTTTTTCGTATAGCAATAAATACAACACCAAGTGCATGCAATTTTTAAATATTTGACACCCTATATCTTAAAAAACAACAACAAAAAAAAAACATCATGTTCCATAAATTGTTTGTTTTACTCAGTGCTACACATTCGAAATCTAAAAATAAAAACATGTCTTCCAAAAAAATGTGATTTGACGTATTTTTCACCATATAGCAAGAGTCTACAAAATTGAGGGCTAAACCGGGATCGTGTGCTACAATTTCAGTGCTACGGAGCAAAATCGCGAACTTTTCCCATAACACTTATCATCCGATCCAAAAAACGGTAAATTGAAAACGCATTATACGGGGTCTTATAAAATTAATGTCACGTGAAAGTTTCTTGATGAGTGAAGCTATTTAATTTATGAAAGGGTGTTGATTGCATTGACGGAAATCATCTGAATCGTATTTTTACTTAATTGGATAATTTCTCTTTTGCATTTTGGTAATTTGAGTGAGTATTTGTAATTTTATTATATTAATGAGAATAATGAACAATGAAGACATTATAGGCAAGGACAGCACGCATGTACTATCACCTAACGCATCTTTTTCTTTATAAGCACAAAGAAGCAGCTTAGATACCAACTATATGCACAACGATTAAGAAAGAAATTCGCGAGATGAAACGATTAATCGAATAAGGCGAGAAAATGAGCGAATGTCAAGTAGCGCATTCATGAAACAATCTACATCACAATCGATCAGTATAGAAAAGCTGTTGAAGTCGAAAGATGAAATGATTGAAAATTTAAGGCGTGAAAGTGAAGCGATGAAAAATAAAACCAATAATGATGATGAACGTCAATCTGAAGTAACAGAATCTGGTTTATCATCTAGCGCAGCTGCACATCTTTTACCAAATCAAACTGCTTCTGTATTCGGCTTTAAAGATGCTGAAGATTGACGTTGCAAATTTAGTGGAGATGACGAGTATCTAATTAAAAAATGTATTATTGATGTCGATGAAGCAGCAGAATGTTTAGGATGGTCAAATAAACAGAAATTAGTGTATCCAAAGAGGTTGCTTTGTGGATCAGCAAAACAGAGTTTGAGGATGACAAGGCAGATAGCTTCTTGGGAAAAATTTGCCGAATTTCTTGAAGATGAATTTGGAAAGAATATAAATGAAGCGCTCGTGCATAAAAAACTGATTGGAAGGAAAAAAAAGAATAGCTGAAGTTTCAAGGACTACCTCACTTCGATGCACGAAATTGGTACAAGTGGTAATGTTTCAGATGAGGCCATATAATTCAATATTGTATCGATGGAATTATTGATTATGAACCTAACAAGTCCATTTTGTATGATACATCAAATATGTATGATTTTAAGAAAAACTGGAGCAATACGAAGAAATAAAGAAGAAAGCAAACCAGCACAATAGATCCCACAACAGTTTCTAGGCTGTGAGTTCAAAATCTGGAGAAACTACTTCGTCACAAAAGCCAAATCATTGTCGATTTGGATTTAGATGTTTTGGTTGTGGTGAAATGAACCACCCAGGAAAAGATTATCCACGAAAATCAGATCGTCCTCAGAAGGTCGATACACTTGGTCGTTTTGTCGCTAACGTGATGATTGTTGGTGAACCATATAAAACCATTTTTCATAGTGTGCAAGATTCGGTATTACCAGCCGATGTTATAGTGAGTTGAGAGCTGATGATCAAACCATAACAGTAATAACGCCTACGAGTATCATAATGAAGAAGTTCCCGCCTGAAGTGTGTCTAATTCGTGACGTGAAAGTAGATCTCATGCATATTAATGATGATTATGTTAATTACAATCTTGCCAATAAAATTTTAAATCATAATGTCGAATTAAAGCTTACTCTAAAAGACGAAAAACCCATTGCACAGAATCCAAGAAGATTACCTTAATGGAACTTACCATTGTTCGCGAGCAAGTTCATGAACGGTTAAATATACATGTTATCTAACCCAGTTCAACGGATTATGCGAGTCCGGTAGTGCTAACTAACAAAAAAGATGGATCGAAGAGGCTGTGCATAGACTATCGGAGATTAAAAGAAGTAATTGAACCAGACTGATTTCCACTCGCTCTGATCGAAGATGAGATCATTAAACCCCAGGCGGCTAAATATTTTACATCGCTTGACTTGCGAAACGGATTTTTTCATGTTCCTATGGCGAAAGATTCACAAAAGTATACCGCCTTTGTAACTTTGGGAATTTATGAATTCTTGCGAGCTCCGTTTGGGTTATGCAACAGTCCAGCTGTTTTCATACGATTTATAATTAAAAATTTTCGGGAGCTGTGTACTAAAGGAATCGTGTGTGTTTATTTAGATGACCTAACCCAAGTAGCATTTCGTATATATTATGATTACAAATTATTCTTGTAGAATTTACCGAACATTTACATTAGTGAACATTTGTAGATGTATCTACACTTGTAAAAGTCTTGTTTCAGAGTTTGCACAGTAAAGTTACACTGTAATGGTTAACTTATAGCTACGAATGTAGTGTTAATGTTTATGTACTGGGTCATTGTATCGTTACAGTTACAAAATATTTACTTTTTGTAGAATCGATGAAAGCTTATAGCTACGGTGTAGATTTACTGTTCATTTACTTTGTAAATGTCTTTATACCGTCGTAAAATGATTACACTTTGTAACTTTCAAGAGAGCTTATAGCTACCTCATGATTTATACTGAACGTTTACTTTGTTAATGTATTTATACGTCTTAAACTGAGTACAAATTTTAAATTTGAATAGATCATATAGCTACCTCGTAGATTTACAGAACATTTACATTGTTAATGTATTTATACCGTCAGATAATTTATACAGGAATATTAAAATTGCGTGGATCGAATTTTTTACCAGACGGAGGAATTTATTCTCGAAGTTTGTTACAAACACCTTAAAGAATAGATTTTTTTTTTTTCAATAGGCAGTGGAAAACTCTGGTATAAACATCAACGTCTTAGTCCGTAATACCAGAAAAAATTGAATGATCCATTTGTAAATGAAATGCAAGATATTTTAGAAAATGGTGTTGAAATTGGCCATTATAAAATATTTTATAACAAATGCGACAAACTTCAAAAATTGAATGCTTATTATGTATGTAGTACGTAGCTTTTACATAATACAAACAAGTACATGAATTTAATAGGAAAATGTAATTGTACACATACTTCTACGTATCGTATACATAGCGATTACATACAGTAAACGAGTAAACACTTTTAATAGGAGAATGTAACCGTACATTTACTTCTACGTAACGTATACGTACCATTTACATTTCGTAAACAAGTAAATATTTTTAATAGAAAATTGTAAATGTAACCAACTTGTAAATATCCGTATTCAATTTACTCTCAAAATGTATACATGAGGATAACGTGTATTTTCAAGTTTACATATCGAAAATTCAGACATGTTCCCTTCGAAATTAATGGTCGGCCATATTGATCACAAATTTGAAGCAAAAAGAAAACTTCGTATTTTCAAAATTTTATGTACTTTTATGATTTCTGGTACACACAATAAATATAAATTTATGTAACGATAGAATTAAAATTTTTTAAAAAAATATTATTTCTTTAATTTTTATTTTGAAGTAAAAAAAATGTATCTGTAATTTTATATACTTCGTTATTTTTAAGGCGCATCGCTATTATCATATTATTTCAGAACTTTACCCGACAAAATGATATTCGCTTGTAAATTTTAACATCTTAATATGCGAAAAATATATTTCTAAGTTTGATGTTATAAAAATAATAATATTTCAAATAAAGTCGTTCATTATAATCTACTACTGTAAAGGAATTTTATAATTACGCATACAATTGTATTTATTTGATTTGTTTACAAAATTAAGCTAACAAGTTAGTTTTGTTTAAAATAAATTTATGAAATTGTAACTTATTCGTAAAAGATTTGTAATCGTAACATACGTATACTGATTTCTTATTGTAAACTATACAAACTTATTTGTAAATACACACTTTGTTTACATTAAATTATATCCGTAAAGGTTCAGCATACTCGACAATTGATTCCCCAAAATTTGTACTAAACATTTACAACACGTTTACCGTGGATTTACCAGTGTAACTTTACAATAACAAAGTAAATTTACAGTAAACGTTTTGTAAACCAAAATTGTTACTTGGGAATTATACCTGCTCAGACTATTGAAGAGGTTTTGTGGAAGTTAAAAGCGGTATTGGAAGTGTCGGAGCAGAATGGATTATACATAAGATGGAGTAAATGTCAATTTCTTCGAGTATCAATGAAATACCTTGGCTAGAAAGTAACTGGCGGCATATTAAATCTTCAGATGCAAACAAGGAAGCACCCAATAAATTTGAAGAAATTGCAAAGCTTTTTAGGGCTAACTGGATATTTCCGCACATTTGTTGAATGATATGGCATGATTGTAAGGCCGTTAACAACAGCTATCGAAAATCGTACAATTTCATTTTGGTTCAGAGCAGCTGAAAGCGTATGAGACAAATAAAGAAGTATTAGTCGAGTTTCCTGTATTGAAAATTTACTGTATGGAAGCAGCAACAGAACTTCACTGTGTCTCGCTGTTGGTAGTTCCGAAGAAAATGCAGATGGAGGTAAACAACATGGTTCATGAGAAAAACGCAAGAGCTGGAGTGTCGGCAGTTCTTTATCTCCAAACTTGAAGATCAAGATGTGCTTAATATGAATTGTGTTCAGTGTATCATAGCTGAACGCAAAACTGGATGACAGGAAGGATTCTTGAATCCATTGCCTTGGTGATATACCACTATCCAAGTACCACATGGATCATCTTGGGAGTTTAGTGGCTACAAAGAAGCAGTACCGCTACATATCTTGTATTGCAGACGTTTTTCAAATTCGTATGGTTGTATCCCACAAAAATTCTTTCAGCCAAAGAAGCAATTCAGAAGATGAAAGTGCAGATAGCTATTTTTGGAAAGCAAAAAATAACTGCGGCTGATCGTGAACGAAGAGGTGCCTTCCGTGCCGCTGAATTTCTGGGGTACTTTGAAACGCAGCAAATCAATTTACGAGCATAATTACGGGAATGCCTACACGAAATGGTCAGGCCGACCGTATATTTCGAATTATTATACCAGCTTTAACAAAACTTGATCTTGAAAATCCTGAGGTTTGGTATAGAGAAACCGATAAGCAAGAGTCTACATATATGTATATGTATGTATATAGATATGTTATAGAAATGTGCTGAAGCCTTATTCGTGCCGAAAACGTACCGATTCCATTCATTTTCCAACAGCATAACGATTCTAAACACACTGTAAACTTACTGTGCCGTTCGTTTACAGGTCATAAAATGTATGCTTTGGGCATAAGGCCCCTGAATTTAACCCAATCTAAATAACTTATGGTCAGAAGTTAAGCAAGGAATAAAAAAGAAAAGTTCCAGGAATTTAAACGAGCTGTCCTGTCATATGAAAGAAATCTGGAAAAACAATTCAGGGGCTACATTCTTGAAATTCACCAGAAACAAGTCATCAGTAACTTTAAAGTTGAATACTGAACTTGATTTCAATTGAAAATTTAAATTGCTCTATACTAAAGTTACGCTTCATTTTTTCGATTCAAATCAAGAATACGGACCAAGTGTAAAAAACCAAAGGCTAGCTTACTAATATAGCACGAGAATTACGGGCCCACAAAATTCACGAGCACCTGTCTAGTTTGCCTATAGGCATTAATCCGCCCCTGATCGTATAGTAATGTTTAACAACAGACTGAATTCTTTGCTTTGCGATATTGATCAATAGTGAATATGGTCTTTGGGTGAACATCCAACATTCACATATACTTATCATCTATCTATTTTCAGTTACTACAAACACTTAAATTATATTATATTTGTAAAAAATATGAAATATGATGAACAGTTGGTCAAGAATGAATAAAAGCACTGGTTCAAAAATAAATAAGTATAAAATTAAAAAATATTAAAAATTTAGAATTGCGAAACATAGATGGCACTATTTTTATTTAATAAACAATTATTATCGCATGAACGAGCAAGATATTTGTTATAATAAAGCGACCGTGTATATATAGAAATAAACTCATTATGGAAGAGCTTTACCTAATTTAAGTAGATAAATTGTCAATATAAACAGCAATTGTCAATTTTATCAACATTGGGGTATCTAAATAAATTCAGAAAGTTTTTTAATCGTTAAATAAAACTATTTTCTAGATTATTGTTACTGTAGTGCACCATGTTCTTTCAACAATTATAAAACAAAAAACAAAAAATTAATATTAGTTTTTTGTTTTTTGTTTTATAATTGTTGAAAGAACATGGTGCACTACAGTAACAATAATCTAGAAAATAGTTTTATTTAACGATTAAAAAACTTTCTGAATTTATTTAGATACCCCAATGTTGATAAAATTGACATTTGCTGTTTATATTGACAATTTATCTACTTAAATTAGGTAAAGCTCTTCCATAATGAGTTTATTTCTATATATACACGGTCGCTTTATTATAACAAATATCTTGCTCGTTCATGCGATAATAATTGTTTATTAAATAAAAATAGTGCCATCTATGTTTCGCAATTCTAATTTTTTAATATTTTTTAATTTTATACTTATTTATTTTTGAACCAGTGCTTTTATTCATTCTTGACCAACTGTTCATCATATTTCATATTTTTTATTTATATTATATTTGTTTTTTATAAATAAATAATAAAAGGAATTCAAGAAAAATGTTGAGTCACTAATGTCACTTGTTCAACGCAAGAAATTACAAAGAAGTACCCCAGGAACACGTGAGAGTACGTATTTTTTTTAAGGGCTTAATCGCCAATATGAGGGGTAAAAACTACTCCATTGTTCGAACCCTTATATTAAAAAGAACGTCACTCATATTTTTTGTGTTCTCTAACATTGTAAAACTTGGAAACACTCGAAGAGGTGTATCTATGGGGACCTTGTAAGTTCTAATGAATTGATAAAGTTATGCTATTCTTGGAATCATAATAGAGGTTTATTTAATGTTCTGTAAGTGCAAAAATCAATATTCTCCTAAATTTTATTGTAAACAAGTATGACATTTTTTTATATTAAAACGATTTTGATGTTACTCCCAGTAACAAGAACAATGCCACAAACAAAAAACGTTATTGTTTTACAATAAAGTTTTACACATTTACCAGAGCTATATCTCGTATAGTAGTTTGCGGTTTTGATATTTCTCTCCATTACAAAAATATGTAGTTAGAAATTTTTATAGTTGGATCAGTAATTATTAGTTTATAGTTTTTTTAACTACAACAAAATGTTTGTAGATTCTGTTTTACAAACTATTTTCAAAATTAAATTAATTTGAGAAAATAAAAACTAGACTACATGCATAATAGATATATTTTTTTAAATAATATACAATAGATACTCGTACATTGTGTCTAAAATAGTTAAAAACTATACAGTAACTTTTTACAGTTGAATAAAATAAAAAAGTTGTTACTAAAGCTTCATTATTGTAATTTAGGTCGAATGGAAAGGTTATGGTTTAATCAATACTCGTAAACATTTTTTATTATTTTATTGCTTTTTCAGTGTTGGCTGTTACGCTAAGATTAATTCGAATAGTATTTTCATATTCGAAAAACTAAATCTAATTAGTAACCATTGATTACAAATAAATTTCAATAATACAAGAATTGTACGTAAATAATGTACTTTTCTACTATGTATGCAGATATAAAAACTCTCATTATCAAAATTCACTATTCACATAATGGGGACGAATTTTGATTATTTGCTCAAAAACCATTCAAAGTCCCAAGCGGATATTGGAAGGATACTTAATATTATGTATATCAAAATCTCATATACGGTCATAAATAAAATTATCAAGTTAAATATCAAATTTCCTGGGATTCTGCTTATACGGCTACACATTTCGGCTTTGTTGTTGTTGATCATCCCTGTCTAGTGGATTTACTTGAAAACATCTTGAATAAGTCATCAAAAGTATGTTTGTGATGCCTTTTTATAACAAACGTATAAAAGAATATAAAAAAAAATATCGTTATGTCTTCATAAACAATTGTGAAATTAGCAATTTTCTATTCTAAAAGAGTGGATAAAGAAAATGTGCATTCATAGATACTCATAATTCTGCAGCATTAAAGGCCAAGGTTATTAGAATTGGCTGTATTTCTGTTGCTGCTAAGATATACTATAAGATACTACATTTTTATATCTATATACATAAATAACCTGAATACAAGAAGAATTTTATATGTTTCGTAGAAAAATACATTATATGTATTTGCATTATTTATAATGCATTGTCTATTAATATGAAGTTTTATGAAGTCAGTCGTATTGTTTGCTGTTTCTAAGGCAGTAACTAATCACATTTATTTGAAATACGGAAAGACAATACAAATTACAATTTGTAACTTGTATTTTAATTATTTACATTCCAAGTATTTTTATCTTGTATTTGAGTTACTTAAATCATAAAAAATACAATTATACAAAATTGAAAACAAGAAGAAAAAAACATGTAGACAGTCAGACCCATCTAGCTAAACAGAAACTAATTAATCGTTTGATGAAAGTATGTAGAAGAAAAAAAAATCTTCAACCTAAAATGAAAGCATGAAATGGAACATAACATAAAAAAATTAATTTCATTTCTTAATTTTATTTTAACTTGTTACTCTCTTGTGCTATCAAAACCCCCTATATATAAAAACCGTAAGCATCAGATCAATTTTAAAAGAAGCTTAATTTAAGGGATTCATTTTAGAATTTCTAATAAAAACCCATGTTCGTTGTGAAATTGAACATTTTTGATTCAAATTTAATTAATGATAAATACTAGTAACATAAAATATTTTTAGATCGATTCAATAATTATTATTAATATCCTTATCATTTGCATTATTGATAAAATATTTACGAACATACTATACACTACTCCAAAAAATTAAAGGAACACTAATTTTTTTCAATTTTTTTAGTGTTTTTTGAAGAGCTGTATCTTTGTAAAATACGGTCATACAGAGATGAAAAGAAAAGCATTTTAAAGCTTCAAATCTCTAGTTTTGAGACTTTTGAGCGGAAAATTTTTGTGAGATACCGTTATCACGTAGTCATAAGAAAGAGCGCGAAATACAAAAGATTCGATTTTTTTTTTTTTTTTTTTAAGGATCCATGGGCGCGGGAAATTTTTTTAAGTTAAACCAATGCATATGTCGGTTAGCCTGTTAATTAGGCGTAAATTTAATTTCATTATGGTCTCTCTATGTCAACTTTTTGCTGAGATATCTGACTTTGAATCAAAAAAGATCCTTTTGCCTTTGATCGTCGATATCTCAGCAACCAATGATTGCACAGTAAACTTTAGGGCAACCTTATAAACTTCAGTAAATTTCCTACAAGACCCTTTAAAGATTAGATGAGAGCAAATTTTTTTTCACCCTCAATACTGATTTGAAAAAAGTATAAAAAAACGACTTTTTAGGTTGTCTTAATAAATTTACCGTTACTTTACAAATATTGATGAAAAGATTAATGTTGCCAGGTCATTTTACAGTTTAATGTACTCCTAACAGGCCTGGATTATTTTCAAATTGATCCATCCAACCGTTTTTCCGGATAGATTGATCAAAGTTTTACAAAACAATTAAAGGAACAAGTGATCATCAAAATAAAAAAACGACTTTTTCACATTTTGCGTTAGTTATTTGTTAACCCTTAATGATCGTAAGATTTTTTGCAATACTCGCCCATAAGAGACGACAGAAAATTAAATAAAGTTCTGCAATATGACCAATTATTATGAAACTTGGCAATTTCTCATCCGATTTTAGTGAAATTTGGTATGCATTATTGAAATGGGATTCTAAAACGATTCGTGGATGAAGTCCTGGAAAATAGCCAACTAGGAAGGAACTTAGCCATTTCTTATCCGATTTTGATGAAATCCAGTATGTACGATGGAAATGGGATTCTAAACTGATTTTTGGATGCAATTCTGGAAAATGGCCTACTAGGGAGGAACTTGGCCATTTCTTATCCGATTTTGATGTAATTCAGCATGTACGATGGAAATGGGATTCTAAAGTGATTTTTGGATAAAGTTCTGGAATATGACCAACTAGGATGGAGCTTGGCCATTTCTTAACCTATCTTGATGAAATTTGGTATGCGCAATAAAAATGGGATTTTAAACTGATTATTGGATAAAGTTCTGGAATATGGCCAACTAGCATGGAACTTGGCCATTTCTTATCCGATTTTGATGAAATTCGGCATGTACGATGGAAATGGGATTCTAAAGTGATTTTTGGAT
Organism: Tipula helvola; assembly: GCA_963556165.1. Classification (NCBI taxonomy): domain Eukaryota; kingdom Metazoa; phylum Arthropoda; class Insecta; order Diptera; family Tipulidae; genus Tipula; species Tipula helvola. The sequence goes on from OY744481.1 coordinate 136,035,889, forward strand.
AAAGTTCTGGAATATGGCCAACTAGGATGGAACTTGGCCATTTCATATCCGATTTTGATGAAATTCGGCATGTACGATGGAAATGGGATTCTAAAATGATTTTTGGATAAAGTTCTGGAATATGGCCAACTAGGAAGGAACTGGGCCATTTCTTATCCATTTTTGATAAAATGTGGTATGCGCGATTGAAATTAGATTCTAAAATGATTTTTTGATAAAGTTCTGGAATATGGTCAACTGAGATGGAACTTGGCCATTTCTTATACTAGTTTAGTGAAATTTGGTAATGAAAATGGGATTCTAAAGTGATTTTTGGATAAAGTTCTGGAATATGGCCAACTAGGATGGAACTTGGCTATTGCTGAACCGATTTTAGTTAAATTTGGTATAGGCGATGGAAATGGGATTCTAAAATGAATTTTAGCTAAAGTTCTGGAATATGGCCAATTAGGTAGGAACTTGGTCATTTCTTATAAGATTTTGATGAAATTCAGCATGTGTAATGAAAATTGGGTTTTAAAATTATGTTTAGATGAAATTCTGGAATACGCCGTATTAGGATGGAACTTGGCCATTTTTTACCCGATTTTAAACAAATTCAGCATGTACTATAGAAATAAAACTCTAAAATAATTTTTGGTTAAATTTATATGGTTAATTTGAAGGGCGCTTTCCTATTCCTTAAACGAATAAAAGAAATTCGACATGTTCTTTAAAAGTGAAAAACTAAAATGGTTATTCCATGAATTTAATGATTTATTTTAACAATAATTTAAGAATCTCATTTTCATCGAGTATGCTGAAATTCATAAAAATAGGATACACAATTTCCAAGTTCCTTAACAAATAGCCAAATTCCAGAACTTTATCCAAAAATCACTTTAGAATACCATTTCTAAGGCACGTGCTGAATTTCATCAATATCGGGTTAGAAATGGCCAATTTCCTTCCTAGTTGACCATATACCAGAACTTCATCCACAAATCATTTTAGAATCCCATTTCCATCATACATGCTGCATTTCATCAAAATCGGATGAGAAATGGCCAATTTCTATCCTAGTTGGCCATATTCCAGAACTTTATCCAAAAATCATTTTAGAATCCCATTTCCATCGCACATACCAAATTTGATCAAAATCGGTTAAGAAATGGCCAAGTTCCATCCTAGTTGGCCATATTCCAGAACTTCATCCACGAATCGTTTTAGAATCCCATTTCAATAACGCATACCAAATTTCACTAAAATCGTATGAGAAATTGCCAAGTTCCATAATTATTGGTCATATTGCAGAACTTTATTTAATTTTCTGTCGTCTCTTATGGGCGAGTATTGCAAAAAATCTTACGATCATTAAGGGTTAACAAATAACTAACGCAAAATGTGAAAAAGTCGTTTTTTTATTTTGATGATCACTTGTTCCTTTAATTGTTTTGAAAAACTTTGATCAATCTGTCCGAAAAAACGGTTGGATGGATCAATTTGAAAATAATACAGGGCTATTAAGAGTACATTAAACTGTAAAATGACCTGGCAACATTAATCTTTTCATCAATATTTGTAAAGTAACGGTAAATTTATTAAGACAACCTAAAAAGTCGTTTTTTTATACTTTTTTCAAATCAGTATTGAGGGTGAAAAAAAATTTGCTCTCATCTAATCTTTAAAGGGTCTTGTAGGAAATTTACTGAAGTTTACTGTGCAATCATTGGTTGCTGAGATAGCGATGATCAAAGGCAAAAGGATCTTTTTTGATTCAAAGTCAGATATCTCAGCAAAAAGTTGACATAGAGAGACCAGAATGAAATTAAATTTACGCCTAATTAACAGGCTAACCGACATATGCATTGGTTTAACTTAAAAAAATTTCCCGCGCCCATGGATCCTTAAAAAAAAAAAAAAAATCGAATCTTTTGTATTTCGCGCTCTTTCTTATGACTACGTGATAACGGTATCTCACAAAAATTTTCCGCTCAAAAGTCTCAAAACTAGAGATTTGAAGCTTTAAAATGCTTTTCTTTTCATCTCTGTACGACCGTATTTTACAAAGATAGAGCTCTTCAAAAAACACTAAAAAATTGAAAAAAATTAGTGTTCCTTTAATTTTTTGGAGTAGTGTAGTAGTGGTCCATAGTAAAAATTTGTGGATATAAGTATTTGTGATTTAAATTAATAAGATATTAAGGTATATAGTCCAATTGCGATTTACCTGGCTTGTGTTGTTGAATTAGTGAACAATAAAAGATTAACTGAATAATAATGTGTAGCGTTTGTTCAATATGTAGCAGAAATGTTACCAAAGACAGATATCCGGGAGTGAAATGTGTAAATTATGAGAACGCTTACCATATCAAATGTGCAAATATTTCGGTAGAATAATTTCGAGGGGCATCAAGTGTTGTGCAAGATTCTAATGCCCGGTTTCACAAAAAAACAGGCAATCTCCAGTTAAATAATATTTTATCTGATTTTTCTTTTATGAAATTGCGATTTAGCAATATTTAAATATTTAGCTGCCCAATTTTGTCCAGCTAAATAATTAGCTGGAGGCTAAATGTTTCTATGTAAAAAAAAAAACAATGTGTGTAGCCTCTACGCGCGACAGAAGTGAAACTATTTAAGCTGTCAATTTGTAATTACTACAATTTATCGTTCAATGGTCCGGCTAGCATATACAGCAAAATGTGCAGCTTCCTTATAATGTTATAGGAGTGTTACACAAAGTCAGAGTAGATACTTCCAAATTAGATAATTGCACATTCTACATTATCTAGTTATTTTTCTCAATCTCTGTTACTCCATGATCTGGAAACAGGATTATTACAACTTCATACAAAATCTACCTATAGAGGCACGATAAACAAAAGCAATATTATTTACTAGAGAACGCAAGCGAAATTGTGATGGTGTATTGTTCGGTTTATATTTTAAAGTGAATTTTTCCTTAAGACAAACATTTTCTTCAAGAGAAATTCAGAATACTAAATAATTTACCTAAAGTAATGCAAGCAGCGATTGATGCATAGGTGCAGTTTTCTCATGTTGTTTAACCAGCATAAAAGTAAAATAAATTTAATTCATTTAAAAATTGTAAAATTATATAAATATTTAGTACTTATACAGAATTCATATTAGTACTTAGCTTGCTTATATATTTACCATCTAAACGCAGTAATTTGTACGTTCGTAAAATTAAATATTATTTTTCACTTAAAACAATTTACTACAATAGAGAGGAAAAGTATAAAATGTCAGTATTGGGAGAAAAATAAAGTTAGTGTTCAATACGGTTCGGATAGGGAAAAAATACATTGTTAATATTGTTAAAATTATTAAAATTAAGAAAGAAAATTATAAAAATAAATCAAATGTGCTAAACGAATTTAATGTGTAAATGTTGTTATTTAAAAAATTAAAGTTTTAGCAATCCATCGGCACAATAAAAAGATCGGCCAATTTACAGTCCACAAAAGAAACTATTAATACGGCAAGTCATCACATGTTATTTGGAACTGTTGCAGAGTATAATTTCCAAGTCTCATTTTGTAGCTAGCATAAACCAATTATTTCATTTTTGAATTGCCCGAGAAAAAGAAATACATTTTGTATTTAGTTTAAGTATTAAATTTAATCTTAATTTGCCAACTCTCATTGTATGATCCTTTAAATATCTATACAAATTTAAGTTTTATAAGCTTCACTTCTCTATTTATTGTAAATTTACAATAAGTTATTTAACATAATAACCGCCTACATCTAAATAGTACAAAAACATTAAGTTTGATATATTTGTGTACAAGCAAATTATTTTCAAACACAATTTGTATACTTGTTTTATATAATATACTTGTAAATTGCAATCAATACCTCAATATACTATAAATCTAGGAGGCATTGATTCGACTGTTCGTAGATGTTGTTTTTGTATTGCTTGCAAATTCATTCAATTTTGTTTCAATATTCTTTTGTTTTTTTTCGAATCATACCATTCCTAAATCATTTCAGTTCAAAAATAAAAGAAATACTGTCGCTTTTTTCGTTTCATATCGCTTCTTCATTTTTTGCTTGTAATTTTTGTTTTGTTTCATCGATTTTAAAAATCACCCCGGTACTAAAGAAGTTTCACTTCAAAAATTATAATTGAAGTATGAGATGTATACATTTTTGGTTTTGGTCAGTCCTCTTGAACTCATACTATACCACCAATTATGCATACCTGAGGAATGTACATAACCACAGCAAATGCTGGGCTAAAGGAAATATACCCATCTTGTAATCATTTTCCTGTTTTAATAGAGAAAGGCGATGTATTCCGTGCGGCGTGTGATTGTCGATATTCGCACATATTTACCCTGTCATGATTTCTATGCAATTTTTTTAGATACTTCTACCGCGAAAGATGTTTTCACATCAAAAATAATCTAGTCTAACCAATTAATTGAACGAATTATTTGCATGCATCGTTTTTTTTTTGTGATCGTTATTTCGAGTGCTAACTTTTCTTTTTTCTCGACCTTACATTTTTTTAAAATCATTTTCAAAAATTTCTAGTCCTCACTAATTACCAGAAGTTAGTGAAAAAGTATGACTAAGTGACCAATAATTAGAGAATTTTTTTTTTTACTAAGTTCGTAGATGTGGTACCAAACCGTGGAGGCACTTCACAGGCTGCTAATTCTTAATTAAATTGGTGTCATAATTTTACCAGCGGAAAAATGGTTTTTCTACTCCTGTTTAGTAATATATAAAATAAATTTATTACTCTTCGATTGATGAAGTAGTTACAGCTTACAATCAATACTCACTGGGTGATACCACGCCAAAACCATAAATCAATACAATCTGAATATTAAAAAAACTAATTTTATATTTTCATTGTCAAAAAACTCTTATTTTCAAAAAAAAAAAATTCTTAAATGAAAGGATTTATTTTACATTCCGATAGTGATACACATTTTGTACGGATCAGCAAAGAATTTAGCCACTGGTTGGAAGTAACATTTTTCAACCGAACTTGGGACATCTAGTTATATACCGTCGCACTCACCTAATTTTAGAGGATTGTAAGAGGCAGCAATCCAATCCTTGATATTACATATAGAACCAGTGATTAGAGATTTAGTTTTGACATAAAGTATCTGATTTATAATGGCGCATTGATAGCATTGATCAGCTGAACAGAAATACATCACACTCTGATTCACTCACAGCTGATATTAACAACTCAACTATCAATACAAAATCAAATTTTTTTACTTGAAAATTTTAACTGGAGAGCTAAATAGCTGCCCAATTTCGTCCAGCTAATTATTTAGCTGAAGGCAAAATATTTCCATGTAAAATAAAAATATAATCGACTTGCATTGAAATTTTATTGTGAAACAAAACGCAATTTCATAACAGAAGAAAGGGAGGAAATATTATTTAACTAGAGATTGGTTATTTTTTTGTGAAACCGGGCATTACAAGTTTAAATATGTATGGATTCGTAATGGTAATATCTATGTAAGGAAAGCTGAAGGATGTCAGGCAAAGTTAATCAAATCATTATCCGACCTTGATGAAATTTATATCTCTCACTTTTGCAGTGTGAAGTGTGGAATGATATGTTCATGCCAAATTGTATGAATGATTGAATGAATAATTTCTTTGAGATATTTAAAGTTTGCTTTGAGAATGGTAAGTTTGAAAAGCGATATAATGTCAAGAGATTAAAAATAGCTCCTTGGATGGCTTCTAAACTATATTTACTGGTGCACTTGAAAAATAAATTGTTCAATAAACTTAGGAAACATCCTTTGAATGCTAAGCTAGATAATCGTTTTAAGCATGTTAATGAAAAGTGTAAAAGTGTGGAGTAGCAATAAATACTGAATGTTCGAATTATTATATGAATCTATTTCAAGATTGCTCTCAAGATGGCACAAAACAATGGAAAATAGTTAATTGGATGAATTATTTGGATATCTGTAAACTATTTAACCATCATTTTATTGGATCATTGGGTAGTTTGCATTATGGTTCTGCTTCGCATTGTTATGTTAAATGATAAAGAGAAACTTTCATATTCCAGGAATTTACTCCTGAAGAACTATCTTATCTCTAAACAATAAAAACTCCAGTGGTTTTGATGGAATCTAAAGTTCTTACACAAACAACTTTAAAAACATACTTGTTATTTACTTGCTCACATTTTTAATCGCAGTGTAATAACTGGTGTATTCCCCAACATTTTGAAATGTGCAAATGTAACCCCACTATTCAATAAAAATGAGAGGCATGATTTTCAATGTAGGGTCAAGAGTGACTAGAGATTTTAATGTATTTTATCATGACGATGAGTGCACTAGCTCTAATGATTCCAACCATTGCTTTAAAATATAATTTCTCCAAGAATTTAAATACATATAGGAATAACGATTGATAGCAAATTAAATTTTAAATCTCATATACTTAAAGGTTATTTGAATCTGCCTCTTAGGAAGCTTTATCTACTTCGATCAATTTGTCCGTTTGATGTGTTACTCAAAGTATATTATGGCATTTTAATTCAAAGATTGAGTATGGTCTTGTTGTCTGTGGTGGATCCTATGTCACTAACATTAAACCTTTAACATTAGCACAGAAATTCGCTTAAGAATTATTTTTAACCGTAAGCGTACTGCTTATTGTTTTACTTTATTCCAAAACAGTCAAGTGCTACCTCTTCGGTATTTGTATGTCTATAAAGTTTTAAAACTTTTCTTTGCGCGTAGCGGGCATAAAGTAATGAAACCGTATTTATACAATTTAAGGATTAGAAGTTCTTGTTTTGTGCCGTTCACTCGCAAAAACTTCTTCAGGTACTTTTATATTTCAAGTGCTCCAACTCTTTTTAAGAAATTACCTCTAGCTATTCAGAATGAGTAATCGACCAAACTCTTCAGTGTTTTGTTGAAGGAATGGTTATTTTAGCAGAATGTTGAAAGGTTGTTCCAAGTTGTTCAGTAGTATTATTATTGGGAGTCATAAGCTGAGAAATCTAGACAAAGCAGAACGTATTCGATCTGAAGTTGGTGGATGTTATCTTAATTCGAGATTACCCGTCAAAATGAATCATGGCAGTGGCAGAACGATGGTCATACTTTAAGGAAAGACCTTTAGTTGGGAGGTTGTGACAGGAACATATATTAGAATTTTAAAACGACTAACTATAGTAAATTCAGTTGCCCAGTTGTAAATTTAGTTAATGTTTCTTCAATATGATATTTGGCAATGATTAATTTTAACTAATTTAAGGAAGAAGTAGCATATTAGAAAACTGATACAATTTTTGAATTTCATGTAGAGGTTTGAAAAGATAAACTGTTTACGTCAGATATTTCAAAAATTAAAAATGTTGCTTACTAGTTACTTGGACTAATAATTTAATTATTGAATTCGCATTCGCAGATTTTAATTCAAATTTTTACGACAAATAATATAAATTAATTTTAATTGGGACTTTAAGTTAAGTTCGAAAGGTTTAAATTTGAATAACATTTTGAAGAAAATTTCCTGTTTTGGTGAAACACAAATATGACGATTGTACTTGTATTCCATTTTCGTAACATATCCAATATTTACTTGGCACTTAAATCAATATGTATTCAATATTGTTCTAAACACTTAATATCTTTAACTGATGAGATGTCCAATTCAATAAACCATACTTGTTTACGTTTTCCATATATAGTATATAAATAGGTATTAGCCCTGGCCTAATTGTTTATATGACTGCACATATAGTACTACACAGTTAACACAAATATTTGCTTGTTGATATTATTGTTTGGTATAGGTATATCGGGTCGCGAAATATATTATAATGTATCATATTGTTTTTATTACGTTATACCTAGCGGGTGTATTTTCTAGACTAAACACACGAAACCTCATAAATAACATTGGTTTTAGTCTATTATCACTGGGAAGAACCAACAAAATAATAAGCCAAATAAAAATAAGAAACTTTTAATCAATAAATAAAATTATTATGTAAACAAAACAATACACCAAGCTGTGATATTAAGTATCGCATGCCTACTAATAAAAAAACAAAAACAAAAAAGAAGGTGGTACACCGTACAATGATTTTTCACAAAAGGGGTTAGAATCTAAATGTATTTTAGGCGGTTTCAACAAATAAGTTGGTTTTTGCTTCATTGAAAAAATAACACATTTGTTTACCAGCTTAATATTTTCTTCAAAAATTTCGATCGATTCTGCTTAAATCAAAAACATGAAAACTGGAACTTGTACCAGGTTAATCACAGCTAAAATGTAACTTATTGATCAAATAGCTTAGTACGAGTTTACCAGTTGTAAATTAACTGTATTCTTTTTTCAACGCTTAAACAGAAGCCGTGATTTAAAAAACTTGCCTTTATATGTACTACAGCAATGTTCAAAAACACTCATATTGGATAGGCTAATAAATAGTTTAGCTGAACCAAAAAAAAAATTTTTTTTAGATTTAATACCTACTACAAGAGTGAAATTGGCAAGAAAATATAGGAAAAAAGGATTAGACCACAATTTGATTAATTTTTGCTGTTGCTTTGACCAGCCTTTTGTAACAATGAGGTACTCATCGTTATCGAGAAAGAAGCACTACGTTGGCTTGGAAAAAGTGTTTCTTTGCCTGTGTTGTGTCAAAAAGGAAAAGAAAACTTTATTCAGACACTTAAATTTGATATAAAAATTTGGTGGTGTAATAAGTGTGTGCTAATTTTATTTATACAGTATAAATTGTTACCACAACATATAAAGAAAAAAAAAAAGATTAAAATTAACAAAGAAAAAAAAACTACCAAAATAAAAGAGCAATCAAAGTGCAGTGTGGAGGGGTCGCTTTGTTGGTTCGCTGTGGTATACCCCGAAGCATTACACCCGTAAGTCCACAGCACTGGATCGCTAATCGTTCTGGCATAGCCGAATCCTTTCCTAGTGAGAGCAAGCCGTCGACAAGTTAGACTGAACTCTAGGTAAATATTTAATATTTGAAAGAATATTTAAAGAAAAAAAGAGAATTTCCATTCCATAGTTGTGTAGGGAGTTTATGGTGTATGTATTTGTTTTAGTGTTGGCGTCAGAAGAGCCCCAATCGAAACTAATTGAGGACGGAACGCAAAACAAAAGAATTCTTTGAATCTTCCTTTTTTTTCTTTTTTTTTGTTGTTTGTTACTTTCCCTGGGTCCGTTATATAATTGTACCATATTTTTTCTTACTATTAGAGTCTTCTACACAAGTGTATATACTAGGTCCAGATCATCGGTGTTAGCGCTATCACCTTTTGGTTTAGTAAGTGTAAATATTGTACATACAGTGATTTTTCAAGTTTTTTCGTTATGTTTAAATAAATGGTGTGATGGTTAATTAAATCTTTAAATTGTTGGCGAGTGTTGGGTGTCAAGAAAAGGGAGTTAGTTGCACGCGGAGTGACGATGTGTTGCACGTTAAGGGGCTACACCACCTTGGCGTTTGGAAAAAATAGGTATAAAAATAAACATGTTTCTTCACGCAGCAATTATTAAGTACTTAAGATAATTTTTATTTTACACTTATACATAGTAGTTGTATGAATGCATAATTTTATTTGTTTTTTAAGACGCTGACCGTAATATTTTTCTTTGGCGTTTTTTTTTTCGAAACTACTTTTTCACACGGATGTACAAGCAATCTCAAGATCTACTCTTCGCAAAAGAAGAGACATTTAGTTTAGTGTACATTAATTCAGGTTTTACACTGTAAATAAAAATTCACTAAATGTGAGCATACTAGACAATCTAGTTGAATCAAGTAAAATTAAAAATACTAGATTTCTGATTGTTATAAAATCTGGTAATTTTACTTGAAATACAAATATGTGCTAAAAAAAGTAAAACTGACCATCTACATATATACATATAGTATTTTTCTAGTAATTTTTTGTACTAACAAGAAAATAGTAGTAGAAATTAACAAGAAAATAGTGAAAATCTAGTTCTGATTGCAATTTCACCAGAAATCGGTTAAACCCATTTTTAAATTAACCTAGAAATTCAATGGATTTTCACTAGAATTTGCAAAACCAGATAATCAAGAAGTCCATTACCGGATTTTGTAATGAGCGTGAACCTATTGTTTACCGAATTCAGAAAATAACACATTTACTATTATTTTGGCAGATGATCGTCCATTACTTCCATGGGCAATACGTAGTTTTGGAAATGTCAGATAAACGAAAGGTAATCTGTAAGGATTTACGTTTGTTGATGACGAAATTACAGAAGAAAGGAAAATTCTTGAATTAAATATCTAAACTTATTAAGAAGAGTGAGTGTATGGTACAAACAATCTTTAAAAATTACGAATTAAATGGTTCTGTAGCATCAAAACAACGATCGGGAAGATCAAATAAACTCAATGAACGCGAAGAACAGCGAGTTGTAACACAAATCATGTGAGTGTATGCAGGAAAGAAATGTCATCTATCAGCTATTAGCAGAATAATTAACCGAGCTGGAGTTAGGAGCCGCGTCGCCTGAAAGAAGCCGTTTATAAACATACAAAAATCGGAAGAAGCGCTTAAATTATCTCATGTCCGTAAGCCTAAAGAATTTGGGACGCTGTCTTACGGAAGGGTCGGATTGTCGTGGAAACCAATTCCTGAATAGCAAACAAAAAATACAGTAGAGACAGTTAAGCAAGGCGGAGGTAGTATTAGAGTGTGGTGCTGGTGATGTATGCCATCAGCAGGAGGGAAATAACTGATGTTTGTGGATATACAACGATACGATTTGGGTATTTGAATATTTTATTACACAATTCGAAGAAAAGCGCTCAGCAACTTGGTATTGACGGAGTGTTTACCTTCTAGTGCACACTATATGGTACATTTTGTTTAAGAGTGGCTTATCTACAATTGCTCACATCAACTGAGAACACTATCAAACGAATTAGAGCGCTGGATTCGGGTTTTCAACATGAGAAGCAAAGCTGAATTTAAAAACGCCTTGCAAACCGAATGGAGCAAAATAGGTCCTGTGGTTACCGAAAAGTCGGTGATGTTTATGCCTAAATAACTGGAAGAGGTTATCAAATATTTATAAGAGTGGTCCAACTTCCTACTGATTCCTATGAAAATCTCACAAATTTCATTTTATTGTTTTGTAATACTGAAGCGTATGTTGATTTATGCAACAAAGAATTTGGCCAAATTTTCTTTTTTGGTTTTTATTTTAAAAACTAGTTGTAATCAATAAATAAAACTGATTTTTATTTGAAGGTGTCTCATACTATTTTGAATAACTCTTATTTTAAAAATGGGTTTCCTCAAAAATGCGAATTGTTAGACTTGTGTCATTATGATTTGTGGCCACATTATTACTGTTTTTTTGTATACTAATCCTAACACATGTGTTTTACTAACATTTTTTTTTTATTTTTACTTTATTTTTGTATATTACCATACTGCTCAGAGATGAACTAATGCCTTTGCAAACTAGGTAGGCACGCACCAAAGGCCCTGCATTTTCCGTTAGTGGGATAGCCTGCTATTGGCATACAGCAATTTAAATTTTCAATTGAAATGAAATATTTAACTAGAAAGTTACCCATGACTTTTTCGGGTGAATTTCAAGAATGCGGGCGCTGGAATATTTTCTGGCTCGTCTGAATTCCTGGAACTTTTCTTTTTATTATGTATAGTTAGCGCAATGTCATTAAATTATGTGTATGATCCTCATATAAATGAAATTACCTTTGTTTGTATTATGATAACAATTATTAGAGAAGTGTTGAACAAGCCATGATTAAAGAGAGATGATACAAACAGCTCTGGGAGAGCGTCTTTTATTTATTTAAAACTAAGCTTAATCCGTATATGCTCGGAGATGATTTCAATAAATATATATTGAACCGACCAGCTCGGTCATACAGCTATCATGTGTTTTCAACGGAATGAAAGAACGAGATCATCATCAAGGTCGTCTTGCACTAGGAATTTACAATGTAATTCAACATATCAAGCTGTTAAGGAATTCAACGAGGAGCTTAATAATTTACACCCCTATTATCGTTCTCACCTCACCGAGAAATACTATGCAAATGTGACTAGATTTGTATGAAGTTTTTCGGTGCGGTGAGAACCATAATAGGGGTATTAAGCTTGAAAAGGATAAATTGTGTGGATGGAAATAATATAAATGCATTGTAACCAATGACCAGCTCAACCAATAATCCGTTATGGGTTACAATCAAAATGGAGAACCAGCTTATACAAATGGAGGTGGACACCTGTGCTTGTGCACCTGTGATGACTTTAGATAAGTTAAAAATAATTTTTAGTAATTTAAATAAGGAAAGTGTATCTCACAGATTTTCTTCTGTTACAGGAGAAATAATCGATGCTGTTGGGAAGAGAAGAATACGAGTTGAAATTGGTGATGGTGAAGTTCAGTGGTTGGATATAATTAATAAAGGACCGCAAAAAGCTAGTGGATCTCTATGGGTCGCACTTGGTTGGATATTTTATTCCCAACCTGGAGGACTAATTTTAAATTAAATTATAGCCAACAAATTGATCAGGTATTCATTAAGTTAACATTAATACAAACAGCACTGGGAGAGCGTCCTTTATTTATTTAAAACTAAGCGAATGTAACATTTTTTCATTCCTTGTTGAACTTGTGCCCGTAATTCTAAATATTGGTCCAACGCCACCAACGCCGTTTGTCTAGGTGTTATTTTGCGAAATGTATCCTTCGTTTTAAATCTTTTTTCGAAACAATTTGCTTTTTACATGTAATTCTCATGCAATCCAGATTCAAACAGCTTACGTCTAATAGACCTGTTTAACCTATTTTGCGGCCCAATTTAAGGTGATATGGCTCTTTTTATTTTACTGGCGATCAAAAATGGATCACTCTTATATTTTCATTGTTTTTAGGACTCGTTCTTTTCTGGGTCCGTTTTCGAAATCCACAGTGCCACTGTAAGTTTTAATGGCGTCTTATTTGAATCGGGTAGATTATCTGCATGGGTGACACCTTAATCTTACTACGCCTCTTAATTATAAGGCACGGAGTGGTAAAAAAGTTTAATATTATGTGTACCGAATGAAATTTGTGATTCCCAAATTTATATTATCTCATAGGTTACTACGCAAAAGAAAAAAACTGGTACCGTTATTTTGTAGAAAAACAATTTAAAAAAACGAATAAACGTCAAATTGGGCATTTGTTTTATTTGTTTCGAAATGGACGCATCATAAAGAGAAAAATGTGATTTAATAATTAGATTGTGCAATGATCATCCCGAGTATACCAATAAAAAAATTGGTAAATTGGCCGGTGTTTCCAATAATACGGTAACAAATGTAAAAAAAAATGTCAAATCAATCTTTCTGTATCACGCAAGCCCAGATCCGGAGAAAAATCAGGTGCTCCAAATAAAATGTTGGATCAGAAAATTGTAAGAGTCATTTCGAAACATCCCTCGATGTCTGTGCGAGATTTGGACAGAAAAACCAAAACAACCAAATCGATTGTGGAACGAGCTAAAACCAGAAATAATCTACGGACATACAAGAAGTCAAAAATCCCCAAAAGAAGTGTTGAACTATTTAATAGAGGGATCGATCGAGCAAAGAAACACAACAAATGGTTGAACGAAAGAAAAGATTCTTGTTTCGTAATGAACGACGAGACCTACGTCAAAATGGATTTCTCGACACTTCCAGGTCCCCAATATTACATCAAAAAGAAAGGTAAAGAACTGGACGGAGCAATTACTATCATAGCTGTTGAAAAATTTGGCAAAAAAACATATGGTTTGGCAAGCAGTTTGCCAATGCGGCTTAAGATCGCATCCATACATAATAAATGGGATTATGAAAAGGTGAATGTTCGCCGTAAAATGAACAAAAAGTTTGAATGAATACGATTATTTAAAAACTGTACAATATGTGCAATAGAACAAGTACAGAAAAATAATGATTATATATGGTCATTTAGTTTTAATTCTTCATGTACAAATCACAAATTTCATTCGGTACACATAATATGTATCATTTCTAATCTACACGACTTTTAAAAGTAATAATGAATGCTGTAATAATGAATTTGATAACTAACTTGATAGGACTAAAATTGATGTTTTCCTCAAGATCTTTACAATGATATAATATAGCCCGCACGGCTTTATTCAATTATAGAAATTGATTTCCCCTTTTGCTGAAAAATAATTTTCTTGCATCTGTATATTAGGGCCTAATATGTTAAAGCCGAACTCAGTGAAAAACTAAAAATTTTGCGTTCTCCAAGATCTTTAAAATGGCTTACTACATTGTTACATTCGATCCACCAATTTAATTTCACCTCATCAGAGTCAATATTTAAAGGAGTGATGAAAAGTATAGGACTTTTTGCAAGTCTGTATCAAGACGCCTGGAACAATATCACATCCAAGTCTAATTGACATCTGCAAGCGACCAAATAGGTCTACAATCTGCGAAACAAAATTGCGACATTGTTCAAAATGTTTATACCGATATACATACATGGTGAATAGAACTAAATATTCCTAGCCTCTGTAGATCAAGTTCTTAAAGTCAACGACACCTTTTTCAGGATATATTCGAATGGGAAACATTGATTTTCACCTCACCGTAGATAATTTCTATAATAGTGGTAAAAAAGTTTAAGAATTGTTTGCGCCTCTCGATCAACACATTAGTACCGCCTCAAAGTCAGTGCGACATCTGCAAGGAATCAAACAGGAATATATATCAACAGCGCCTTAACAGTGCCATAACTTAATTGACAGAACAAATTGTTGTATTGAAAAAATGTATGTCAACTCGTGATGTCTTCAATTCTTGTGTCTAGTGGTATGAATGTATGATACATACATACCTACATAATAGATACAAACATTCGCTGACATTTATATACCTACGTATAGAAGAGTAAATTTTTTTTTGTTTTTCTAATTATCTTAGATAGTATATTTTCATGAAGGAAAGGATGCATATTTTCCTATAAAAATGACAGACATTGCTCTCTTTATTAAGCAACGCAACAAAGAAAATAATTTGTTGATTTTTCATTTAGTCGGTGAAATATAAGGAAATAGCAATTATTTAGATTCAGAAAGTTCCAAAGTAATTTAAATTGACCTATACAAAAAAAATATTTAAATTTGTGCCATGTACAATAGCCAACGTTAGGCAACATGAGAACTTTTTGGAACAGTTGCTATAAAAGCTTCCCAAAATATAACAAAGCATTCACAATGAAAAACTTTTCACTTTTAACTTTTGCCTTTTACTTTTGCTTTAAAAAATGCTGCACAATGAATGAGGAACAATCTATGACGTTGCACTTTATGTTATTTATAAAAACGCCACTTATTTAATTTGATATTTTAAAGTTAATAAATTTTAATATTTATTTAATTTATTTTTCAAATTAACAAATTTATTTTAATTAATTAATTCTTCTTAACTTAACATTTTTATTTTATTTATTTTTTTAACACCATTTTTTTCAAAAAGTGCTTGGCGGCTAGCACAAATCCAACGTGTTGTCAAGTTGAGATCCGAGGCGAGACTAAAGTTAGAAGAATCAATTTTTATTTTGTTATAATATGTTCGTAATCACGTCATGTATTTTTGTTCCCCGTGTGGGTGAAGTGCGTGCAGAGGTGAACGACGTGATATGCCAATGAGCAGTCGTGTTGGAACGTGCGACGCTATGAAACATATTGTGGTTGAATATGTGTAGCGTGCATTGGGTGAACCGCTACAAGTCAAATTGAAACCAACTTCATTACAAACTGATTTACTTGTGAAAATAACTAAAGTCAAAATATTGTTTTCGTTACGTATATACAGTGTTATTTTAAAACAACAAAATAATAAAATATATTTTAATCGTATCTAATTAGTCACAAAACAAATGTTTTTTTTTTTACCTGATCTTAAATTTTTACCAATTTATTTAAAAATGAAAAATCCTAAAAAATATTAAAAGACTCATTTTCTTTTGTCTCAATGGTACCACTATTTCCTTTTTTTTATTTATTAGAGGTTAAGGATTTTAGATGTTATTTATATTTAGGTAACTACACAATTGGTAAAAACATTGCCACTTGATAAATAGACATGTTCCTAGAAACGGGTTTTCTATTTTTGAATAAATGACTATATATTTTTGATTTAAATTAATGATAAATAAAATAAACTAACTCAAATTAATAATTAAAATAATAAATGTTCAAAAATTTACCAATTTTAATTGAAATTTGACCATTTATGTCACAATGTATTTCTGGGAACGGCTGAAATGAAAAATATTTATTTTTTAATTAAAATTGTTAAATTATTGAACATTTATTATTTAGTTAATAAAGTGAGTTATTTTATGTTATTAATCAATAAATTAAATCACACATTTGCAGTCAAGTATTCATAAATTGAAAATCTGTTTCTAGGAAACGTCTGTAGTTATGTGAAATATATACCTAATAAATTTGGTAGTTTTTGAAAAAAAAAATAAAAATAAAAATAGGTACATAAATAGGTGAGTGTATAAATACGACGAATTTTTATATTCGTATTCATTTTTAAGGTACATATTGTTAATAGAGTCAGTGTTTCTTAATCATTAAAATTTTCAGTGAATAAAAAAGTTGTAAAAAGTGGTTAGTGCAAATATGAGAGGAAGAAATCGAAAGATAGATTTGGCACTGCTGTCCATACTTAGTTTGCCTTACCTGAAGCTGAAATCACCTAACCGAATATATTGGGTTCATCCGCTCTGGCAAAATAGAGCAGAAATTGGATCATTCAAAACTATTATTAGGGAATTGTATAAATACCCAGATAAATTTAAAAATTATTGCCGTTTAACCATCGAAGAGTACCAGGAGGTTGTAGCTGCAATAACAAATGTATAAGCGCAGCCACTTAATTTGCATAAATTTGCAATGTACTAATCGTCTGGTGTACGAATTGATGTGTGTGTAGACAAATAAAGTAAAATGTATTGCCGATCGATTTGTATCTTACACAGAGTAATGATAATTACCAAATACATATACCGTGCTATATTGTATCCATCGTGCAGTGATTTCTCCAGCTAGCTGAGATGTTTGTGATAGTGCCATATATATATTCTATACTCATTTCTCCCAATATATTAATTATTGTATTTCATTCATAATAATAAATTTGTATTATATGTATTTAGTTTTATTATGTAATTGTAATTGTGGTTAGGAGAGAAATTTAACAATTTTAAGAAAAATAA
This sequence comes from Tipula helvola, assembly GCA_963556165.1. Taxonomy (NCBI): domain Eukaryota; kingdom Metazoa; phylum Arthropoda; class Insecta; order Diptera; family Tipulidae; genus Tipula; species Tipula helvola. The sequence continues at coordinate 136,053,202 of OY744481.1, forward strand.
ATAAATTTTTAAACGGTATGAATTGGAACCTCAAAGAATATAATTGTTCAATAAATAAAAATTATTATTAAATATTAAAATTAATATTTGAAATTGTTTTCATTAAATGGTGAGATTGGTCCCAAAATTATTTTGGTAATTGGGCATTCGTCGATATCCATAACTTACTGAAAAGTGTTTCGCCGCTCTTAAGACAAAACAACATGCACAAAAGTGTATAACCGGGTTTTAGGTTAATGCTGATTTTGAGATAAAATGTAAACAAATATTTTCTTAGCGATATATCTAATTAAGAGGGGCGTAGGAGAGGGGAGTGGGGAGCATCGACAGTTTCCAAAATTATATATGAAGTTTGCGAAGCTATTTGGGCAGCATTAAAACAACGTTACCTGAAACCATTAACTGAGTCAGAATGGCAATCAAATGCTAACCGGTTTTACGACAAGTGGACTTTCTTCAATTGTATGGAATGTATAGATGGAATGAAAACATGATGTCATAAAATGTTCTAATAGATCGGGAACGCTGTTTTATAATTACAAACAAACATTAAATATTCGTAGATATTGGAGTGTATGGTTCGAATCATGAATCCGGTATATTCTGACAATTAGTTTTCGGAAATTTTCTTTTTTTAAAAATAAATTGAATTTTCCGGCTGAACAAACTTTTCCAAGAGTAAAGATGACAAAAAAATCCATTCTGTTTTATTGGAGATTTATGCGTTCTATGCAGTTGCATAGAAATATGCTAAATCCTTACGACGGCACAGGATTATCAACATCAAAAAAAAAAAAATTCAATTACCGGTTAGCCAGAGTTAGGAACTGCATCGAAAGAGCTTTCGGTGTGTTGGTGAGCCGCTTTAATATCCTGTATTCAAAAATAAGAGCATCTCCAAAAACAGTAAACAGTATAATAAAAGCTACCGTAGTAGTGCACAATTATATTATAATTAAACGTCCGAATAAAGCCTTTACCAACTGAGCAGACCAGTAATATACCCTTGTATTAGATAAATGCAGCGGATTGCGCAGAAAGGATACAACAGGCATGAGATTTGGAGCAAGAAACTCAATGAGGAAAAATTTTGCCGTGCGTGATGAAATTAAAAATTATTTTGTCAATGATGACATCCTTAGCTGGTAAACAAATAGCGTGAATGTTGAACGAGCAAGTGCACCACGATATTACAAATAAAACATACTAATGTTTTGTTTTAATATTTTTTTAAATTTCAATAATTTTATTGTATACATTTCAACCGAATTGAAAATAAACTTTTCTTTTACTCTACATGGTGAGCCATCTTTTATGGCGATATCTAAACATTAAATAACTTTGACAAACTTTGAAACGTCAATTCAGTGCAATTTTAACCATGAAACGCTTCACGCCGAAATAGTAATACATTGAAAATAGTCGTTCAGTTGTGTTAACTCAACGTGCATATTGTCGAAAATAACGTGGCGATTAACGTGGTCCAGATTTGGCCCCTCCGGACTTCTTTTTGTGGGGTTATTTGAAAAGCCAAGTGTACGCCAAGCTGCTCGAAAAAGTGATGAAAAAGTTGGTACGATTTTTCAGCTCTTATAGCCTTCGAAAATGAGTTTCATAGTTGACACCATTTGGCCGTGCACGCATTGGTGATGGCTAACTTATTTTTGTAAAGCAAACAGCTTTTATCATCAAAGTTTTGTTCATATGAAAAGATATTGACATCATTTTTTCCTTCTCAAGGAACATGAATCGTTAATATTTATTTCTCACTGAAAATAGTTTTCATAATACTTTCCACGGAACGAGAATTGACCCCCTGGAAGGCAAAAATAAAAAAAAATTTTATTGTGAATCCTCTGTAATTTTACAAAACTGTTTGGCACACAAGTGTATATATTACATATTGTCGGGAATTCTCTAGAGTCTCAATAAGAAGTGCTAAGATATAAATCGTCGAGAAATCGCAATCCCAAATCCCAATTGTGGTAGAATTTTGCACAAACGAGACCAAAACGTGTAAATCCACTAAAACGTCAAGTTTGCAATTTGCCTTAATTATTATACTTTGTTCTCCTAAGTAAATGAAAGCAAAATCTCTAAATTCTGATAATGATAACCATGTTGACATTAATGCTACTGTTAAATCAACAGTGTAATAATCATAATAATGGCAAACAAGTTTGAGGGCGGTGTTATCATATAACTACGCTATTTATAATTTTTTTTTGTGCTATTGGCAATTTGTTTAATTTTCCTTTCCTCATCGTCATCTCAATTTACATTTTAATTTAATTTAATTTTCACTCGTATATGTACCTACTCATTATACATAAAAATTTTATTTAATATGTCTATATACATAAACTTGGTGTTGTGATTGTAATCCAAACTGTGAAATGTGAATAAAAATCGTGTGAAACATGAATAAATAATGTTAGTAAATATTTTAGTGGTAAATAAATTTAATAAACAATGATTTGGTAATGTGATGTTTACATACTGGGTAGGGTAATGTAAATGGGTTAATTTGAAATTGAATAGATTATCACCATCATCATCATTATCGTAAAATAATATAATAGTGTATCGTAATAATAGATTATAATTAAAATTTGGATATGGATTTGTTTTATTTTGTTCACACAGCTATTTTTAGATGACAATCACATATATTTACATACATATGTATGTACATACTATATTCATACTCACACAATACCAATATTGACTTTAGTTTTTAACCCAATTTTTATATTGTAATAATGTGCTTCTACGAAAAATATAATCTGAAAATTCTGGCCATTAATTTGATTAGAGATGTGGTGTTGTTTATGACTTTTTTGTTTTGTTTTACCATTTGTTTAATTGAGTTTTGCCTGATTCACCAGAATTTTCTTTCTGCAAATATGATATTTTTATGATTTTTGTCGTTTTTTTTTGTATTCTGTTGTTTGTTTGCGCCTTCCACACCTCCTAAACCAAAACTCATAAAATTATTGAGACATCATAACGTCATAAAGCTGCTGATGTTTAGTGAAAAAAGAAAACAAAATCAATTATTTTGTGAAACTTTATTCGTCGTTATCCGAATTTTAATTTTAGAAAATGTCAATTTTTCATTTTTTTATGAAACTTGATGTGCTTGTTTGGAAAATTAAGTTTATATATTTTATGGCGCTCTGCTTCACCGATTAAGAGGATTGAAAATAATTGGGATATTCTGAAATTTTTTTTGATGTCGTGAGTAATTGTATCTGAATATAGCTAACATTTATATACTGATTTCACACCGTAGGTATTATAACAGCAAAATAGTTTAATGCTATTTTACTATCTGACATTATATAGTCAATTTTACACCGTACAAAATACTCATAAAAAACTGAAAGTTAAAAACAAATAATGATTAAGTATAATTACGCAATATACAAAAACAGTTATAAATTTTCCGTCTACTATAAAAAAAAAAAAAATATAATAGGTATTAAAATTTGATAGCTATCAAATTGAAATATTATAATTTATTTTTGCTATTATAGTATCAAAAGATCGGTTTCACACCGGATAGCAAAATAGTATTACACTATTTTGCTATTGTACTATCTTCGGTGTGAAATCGGTATTAAATGGGATGTTGTTAAAATAAGTTAATTTTTCTAAATTGAAAGATATTCCAATCTATAATTATATATAGTAGTGTTGTTATTAGAGTCAAACATAAAATTGGCCCAAATAGAATAGTGAAATCAATTAAAAATATGGGTCTATCCGACTCCTCGGGCGACACTTTTCCCACAAACCGTCCGTTATAGATCACCAAACCAGCCATTTATATTTTACAAGCATTTTCCGTTCGAGCAGGTAAGGTTCTTAAAAGATGTCACGGCTTTTCTTAAATTTGGAGACACCTTTCTCAATAACACAATTGGTTATGACAATTTAAATCTTCTACTCTCACGCCGCCGAATCACAGGCTCACAAATAATTACGTTTTATTTTTTAAATTTTTTTTTATTATTTATAAAAACATTTATTTAACATAAAATAAACACGTAAAAAAAAGGCGTTCTTATAGTGAAATATGAAATGTTTAATAATTATAATTTATAATTATTTAGATTTAACAATCGGTTTCGGATATTCCATCTTTCTTCCGGTTTGAACTTCTACTGATTTGATTTGCCTAAATAAGATTATTTAGTTCTGATATGTGCTCTTTAAAACGTTTCTTGAATGACTTGCCCGTTTGTCCGATTTAATATTTCGGACAATCGCTACATGTTAATTTATAAATACCACTGTCCAATTTATTGTCGTGCTGTGCTCTTAATTTTTGTTGTAATTTGTTGTTGGTTTTATGTGCTATTGTATACCCGTAATTTTTCAATATTTTCATCATTCATTTGTGTAAAGTGTAGTTAAATTGTGAATATGTATATATTTTGTTTTTTATTTTGTTGTCAATACGCCTCATCTCTGTGTATCCACAGGGATGAAGCCTCCAAACGTCCGCCAAAAGGATTTGTTGAAATTCCGCCATTCATAGAGATTAGAGCATTTTTGAAAAAATTTTTTTTTTTTTTAAATTATTCACGTACTAAAATAAAAAACTCCCCAAAGCCGCTTAGCATTGGTCCTTTCCGCGCAAGGATGACATGAAATTATGTAGATTCCTTTTGTTTTCATATTGTAGTTAACAAAAATTTAGTGGGGTCTTACTTTTCGATGGGACATTTTAATTTGTATTTTTTGGTATGTTTTTGTGGGATTTTTCGTTCGGACAAATCTCAAACTGCAAAAGGCGGGACCAGACGATGTGAAAAACGAGAAATGTTGCTAATATGTATGTAGTATGACATGTTGTGGGGACAGTTTTCATATCACCAATGTGACATTTGGTATATTGGTCTATACGTTCGCTAAATAGGCGCTAAATGAATACACTCAAAGGAGGCCATTAACGTTGGTTGATATACTGGTCATGCGGTTCAGACGGTGTGGCATGATTTGCTTTAGTTTATTTATGCCCGGTTTCACAAAAAAACAGGTAATCTCCAGTTAAATAATATTTCATCTCTTTCTTCTTTTATGAAATTGCAATTTATTTCATAATACGAATTCAACGCATGCTAGTTTTTTCGTTCTTTTTACATGAAAATTTTAACCGGAGAGCTAAATATTTAGCTGCCCAATTTCGTCCAGCTAAATAATTAGCTGGAGGCTAAATATTTCTATGTAAAAAAAAGATATAATCAACTTGCATTGACTTTTTATTGTGAAACAAAACGCAATTTCATAAAAGAAGAAAGGGAGGCAATATTATTTAACTAGAGATTGCTAATTTTTTTGTGAAACCGGCCATTAGAAATTTAGTATATTTCAAACTATAATTAAGCAGGCTAATTGATTTGTTGCTTTACGGCAATGAAATTTAGGGGTATATCCTCCAACATGTCGCAAATAAACTATTTGCGCCTCAAAATCTGACTACTCGATTGATTTGAACATGAGTTTTTCAATTTTTTTTGTAATTTATTTGCTTTTGCGACTGAGTAGTAAAAACATTATAGAAAAGTTACCACCGAATAATTGACGATGCAAATAAAATCAAGTAAGTCAAGACAATTAATACTACTCAGTCGCAAAAGCAAATAAATCACAAAAAAAAGTTGAAAAGCACATGTTAAAATCAATCGAGTAGTCAGATTTTGAGGCGCAAATAGTTTATTTGCGACCTGTTAGAGGATATACCCCTTAATGTCGTTTTGTAATTTAGAAAATTGTTTTTAAACGCAAGTTTATGTTCACATTTCTGTCGAGATAAGAAAAGTTCTCTTTATATTTATTTAATAAAGCTGTAAATTTAAATTTTGCCACTGTTTCAGTAGGAACATGCTAAAACATATATTCTTGTTCCCGCACTTGTCCATAACGTATGAACACTTAGATTCAAATTATGAAGAAAAACATATTTTTAAAATTAAGAATGCACTATTCCAAACATTTGTAAATAATATGTAGTTTGATACACATTCGCTTAAATTTACGTAATCAACATTGGAAGTATCGGGTGTAGGTTATGTATGCCATATACACACGAGTAGTGTGTTCATTTGTCCACATCATTATGCTCTAACGTTGGTCGACCAACCTTTGTCGATCTCCACACCATCTAGTCCTGCCTTAAATTATATTAGTGTGGGCTTAGTAGACACATAATGAGAATTTTCCTTGGATTTTTAGATTGGGTGAATATAATTTGCACGAAATATAATATAACGACTCATTTGAGTCGTTACATGTCTGTCTAAAATTAGCGTAAGATAGAGTACAGCAAAAATTCAAACTTGGTTTTTATTACTTCTATTGTTATTGATCGCTTGGTTGAAATATCGGAAAATGCTTTGCGCACGAAATTATATCGAATGTACAGAGAAAGTAACTAACATAAAAAAATAAAAATAAAAATTAAAATAATAACATCAATTATTTTATTTATAATATATATATTTCGGGATGATGGTAAATACAAACAGTTGCGTTTTTTTGGATGGGCATTGAGTTTGAAAACGTTTGAGAAACAACAAGTTTTTAATTTTTTTTTCTTTTTGGTGGCCTATTAAATCGGCTGGAAAATTATTAAAAAAATAGAAAAGTTTAACGCATCTAGGAAAATTGAATATTTTCCATTTCTAAGTGTAAAATAAAGTAAAAAAAAAAAATCATAAATAATAATAAGAACAATATTAAGTTATGATATCAATAAGCAATTTATGTGATCAGTGAAAAGTTAGATCAACTGCTATGTATACAACTTTTTTTTGTTTACTGAAGAGTCAAACTTGTAAAAAAAAAAAATTTAGAAAATAACATTGTAACAGCTAAAATAAAATCTGCAGAAAAAATGTGTGTGAGTGTATGCTAAAATCATATAATCTAAAAGTTGTAATAAAAAATTTAATAAAGATTGAAAAACAAAATTTTCAAGTTCATTCAAAAAAATAAATTATAACACTTATAACTTAATAATTATGGTTAACTGTAATGTATTTTTATGCTTAATTAATAAACATTAAATCAAAATTTGAATTTATTAAATAGAGCCTATCAGTGTTTTGATTAGTGACACACTCCGTTGTTCCATTTGGAATCACTGCACCCTTCATAAAGAAGAAATCTGTCGAAAATAACCAATTCATGAGTGCAAATTACTCCCCCTTAACACCAACGTATGCTGGATTTTAGAACGTTGATATTTGGTCATCAAAATTAATATTGACAATATATTCATCAGTGGTGACTTCAACTCATACCATTGTTGTAAGAAGTCTTTTGTGCGGATCTATGCAATCAAACTAATTCCTACCAGAAGAATCATTTTATTTACTTATTTACTTATTTACAAAAATTTTGAGATACTAATTTTGAGCATAAGCTCATTTACAATATAGTATCGGTGTAGAGCAAGAGGTGCATCTAACATCACCGATCGCTGTGGAATAAGCGCAAGTAAATCATCAGACCACTAAATAAGCATCTTTGGTATTATACGGCGAAACACTATCTATGAGATTTGGATAACAGAACATTTCATCGGACAATTCAGGTGCTAATTTTTTTATTATACTAATTATATTTGATTGATTTTTTTTTCATTACTCAAGTTGTTGTTATTGTAATTAACTTCTTCATTTTTTTTACTGATTTTGCGTTCATGATCATGACTATATTAAAACTGTTTTGGTTTGTTGTAAAGATGCGTTAAATACTTAATAGGTGGTGTCAGATATTGTATCGGGAATGGAACAATGTAAATCAGAACATGCACAGTTAAACATGTTTGTTAGAAACCTGGAGAATATTCCACCCCATTACCGTGAGTCAGTAGCAGGCGAAACTGTGCCCAGGATAACCCTAACGAATGATTTTTGTAGCGGTCGCTTAGGCGAGCGTTACAATATCACAGAAAAATGTTAAAACCAACCCACAATAACCGGACCTTCAAAACTGCATAAAAATAATATACCAATTAGACCAATAATAAATTTTACGAATTCACCGACACATAGAATCGCGGAATTGAGAATATGTCAGTCAAAAATAATTTGGAGTTAGTAGATTAAATTAAGAAAAAGAATTCCTCTTGTAGTAGGTGACATTAATTGCTCGCACATAAGTATTAAAGCTCCAAACTTGGACAAAGGGTCATATTTTAACAGAAAACATGGATACAGTATACATCTTCAGGCAGTGGAAGATGCTGAAAAGAAATTCATCGATGTGCATTGCGGTGAACCCGGCCCATTGCACGAAATACGTGTTTGAGGAGGACTCCATTGCTCCCCAAATGCTCAAGTACTGTATTGAAACTAACGATTTCATAAGGACTCAAAATCGACACCAAATGCTATTTAATGAATTAATTGTAAAATATCTAATAACCGAACAAAATTAAAATAAAATAATAAATAATTCAAATTGAAAAAATCTTTGAAATATATTCAATGGGAACCGTTTAAATGGCAAACGACATTTGACAAAGTTACGTTTCATTAAAATACCTTTGACAAATTTGCATATTTGGCAAATATCATATGACTGATTATTGAAGATTTATCTGTTTTGAGGTCCCCTGAGTCCGAAAAAGTGAGTTTCAAAATGATGTCTGTCTGTCAGTCTGTCTGTCCGTCTGTCCGTCTGTCAGTCTGTGTCCTCTCTACAGCCCAGATGGCTTATCCAATCCAGCTGAAACTTCAGATTTAAGCTTTTTTGATAAATTGGGAGGTCCCAGTGAATTTTGCTCCAAATCGGTCAACCGGAAGTAGCCACTCCCGTGGGGCAGAAAATTTGTTTTGCAAATATCTGAAAAAGTATAAGGTTTACAAAAAACTACTAAAACAAAATGTTTCCAAAAACTAAAAGTAAAAAAAAAATAAAAAAAAAAAATTAATTAAAAAAAAAAAATTTAAAAATTAAAAAAAAAAAAATTTAAAAAAAAAAAATTTAAAAAAAAAATTTAAAAATTTTATAAAAAAAATAAAATTGATGTGTGGCCAACACATTTCTTCTACGAACAGGGAATTTTGAGACACCAATTACGCAAACTTCTTACAAATTTATTATTTTTTATTACTTTCTTTTACATAAGTAAAGCTTAAATCTAAAGTTTTTGTTAGATTGGTTAAGCCATCTGGGCTATAGAGAAGACACAGACAAACAGACGAGCAGACAAACGGACAGACTGACAGACAGACATCATTTCGAAACCCACTTTTTCGGACTCAAGGGACCTCAAAACAGATATATTTTCATTAATCTCTTACATAATATTTGGGGTTCCAGGTCCCAGATTCCGTAAAACAGAAAATTTATTTTGCAAATATTTCAAAACTATACAATTTACAGAAAACATGAAAAAATAAAAACAATCTTAATTAAGTTTGCAAGAAATTTGTATTATAATAGTTTCTTAAAATTCGCTGTTCGTAAAAGAAAGTCGTGTGTTGGCCACACCTCCATTTTTTATATTGCAAAGTGAATAAATTTAGCTAAAAATTGGATTGGACGATTTTAAATATCGGTTTTCCGTTTTGTATGCGGCAATGCCTTAACAGTAATGTAAATATTTATATCGAATCAAAACCAACAAAAATGTTTATACAAGCATCGAAGTATGTAAAGATTATACAATATTCTGGATACGACACTAATACTTATAGAAATAGTAGGATTTATTTTGTGATTGTACCACAATAGTATGGCTTGTATAAACATTTTTGTTGGTTTTAATCGAATTTATCGGGACAGCGCGCGGCTTGCTTGTGTTGTTTTGTTCAAAAACCTTGGTAAATTCTCTTACAAAATTCTCAAGAGAAAATTCTCTCAGGTTTTGTTTTGTTCATATACATTCACTTACACAATGATGAAAAAAATCATTTTGCTTTTACATTTGTTTGAGCAACAAAAATTTCAGTTTTTGTGATAATCTCAACCGAACTCGACATAAATTTATTTTAAAGTACACACTTAAAACGTAATAAGTAGAAATTTAAAAGTATTTTTTTTAACGGAAACGTTCTGGAAAATAGAAAAAACATCGAAGAAAAGAGGTGACTAAAGCACGAAAAGGGGTTGGCCGCATTACAAAATCTCGCATACAAAATCTCGCATTACAAAATCTCGCATTACAAAATCTCGCAATACAAAATCTTGTATTACAAAATCATCTCGCAGAAACTTTTTCCCGTAAATACACTCCCGAGCAACTGAATCGACTAAAACCTTAAGCGCTCACATAAGGGCGATTTTTGTTAGAACGGTCAAACTGATTTTCATAAGACATTATTTTTTTGAAAGCCTGATATTTTTGCTTTAAAATAACACTATTTTTATGAAAATTGGTTTAGTACTTTTTTTTGTAATGAATTTTGAATGAAAACGCAACCAAAATTGATGATTAAGCAAAAAATATTGGGGGTGTTTAAAATTAAATTACAACAAAAAACTCAAGCAAAACAAAAATAATTTTATTGGTTAATAATAAGTATGGCCCCCTTGCGTCTACAACGGTTCGCATGCGGTTCCCCATTGACCTTATTAAGGTTTTGACAAATACTTGGGGGATCGCACCCCACTCCTCCTCTAACGCAATCTTCAGGTCACTGATGTTAGATGGTACCGGATTTCTAGCTCGGACCCTCCGTTTTAGTTCGTCCCATAAATGCTCAATTGGATTCGTGTCTGGACTGAGTGCTGGCCACCTCATCGTCTCGAGTCCGACCTCATCCAAGAACTGTCGAGTTGTTCGAGCTGTGTGACACCGGGCATTGTCATGCATCAATATGAAATCTTCCCCTATATATCCTGCATAGGGCCCACTACATGATCCAAGAGAATGCCCTCGAAATATCGTTCAGCGGTCAGACCTCCTTCACCGCCTCCACCAGGTACGAAAACAAGATCTGTTTTTCCCTCAAACGATATGCCAGCCCACACCATACACGAACCGCCGCCATTTGAGACTGTTTCAGCAAAACAGCACTGCGAAAATCGCTCTCCTGGACGCCGCGCCGGTAGACCCGGTCTCTCATATCACTACCATGGAGACATATTCTGCACTCGTCAGTAAATAGAACGGACGTCCATTGCTCGATGTTCCAATTGATGTGTTCGCGACAAATTCGAGTCGCTGTTTGCGGTGGCGTGTTGTCAATTTTGGGCCTCTAGCGGGCCGTCTTGGAGTGAGGTTGGCTTCCTTTAAGCGTCTTATTACTGTCCATTGACTAACATCTACATCTCGAACTTGTCTTAGCTCCTGCTGCACATCGACGCCCGTAAGATGGCGATTTCGCAGTGAAGTTACGACGATAAATCGATCGTCCCTCTCTGATGTACACCGAAACCGGCTGGTTTGTGGTCTTCGATTGAAGGTACCAGTTTCCTGAAACCTTCTGAATACTCTTGAGACAGCAGATTGGCTCATGTTAAGCTGACGAGCGACTTCTTGTTGATTGCGTCCTTCTTGCAATAAAGCAACAACTTGTGCGGATTTTTCTGGAGTGGTGTCCATGATTTTAAGGGAACAATGAATTAAAGTGGTAGAGATTTGTTCAGGTCAACGTCTGACTCATAAGTGACGACAAATATCAGTCAACGTGGCATTATACAGGAGATTGCATCACGCCAATTGTTTTCACCGAAACATCGCATTTTGCTAAGACTGCTTTAATTTGAAAAGTACTGTAAGGATTTTAATGATAAAGGTATCCTTGAAAAGATCAATACTAGGCTGTCAAAAGAAGGTTATTTTTCGAAAATCGATCCAGCCATTTTAAAAAAATATGCGTTTTGATGGTCTAGTCGATTCACTTGCTCGGGAGTGTATATGAAATCGCGCGATTTCATATATTTACGGGAAAAAGTTTCTGCGAGATGATTTTGTAATGCAAGCACAGGTTTAGGATCATAAATAGACTGTAGAGTTTAGAATCATAACTAATGTAAAGTAAAATTTTACCAAACCAAGTAACAGCCAAGTACAGTTTGTTTATTGATTTTATGATCACTTAAATTTTCACATAAATAAAATTATTACATTATCTCGCAATAGAAAATTTATTTTATCAATTAGTATTCAAATACAAAGCTACTAAATTAGTTAACAGGTCTATATTGTTATTTTATCTTTGAAAACTTTGCAGATATAACAATCCCGACAACATTCGATATGTTTAAGGAGAATTATTTGTTTTAACCGAAGAGTTCGATGGCGAAAAATTATTTTGTTAGGAACGATTTCTTCGCTAAAGCTCCTCGCTGAACCCAGTTGTTGGATTACGGATGGTACTTTCGACGTTGTACCATCCATAATACTACATCTATTTTTAATACACGGACGAATTAATGGAGAAATATTACCATTGGTATTTTGCTTGATGAGCAAAAAAAAGTAGAAAAGTATGACCAATTGTTTTCAATTTAAAAAAAAATTGCTTGGAAAATGAAATTTATTTAAATCCGACAAGACTAGTTTGCGATTTCGAAAAAACAGTAGTTTCGTCAGCATCATATTTTTTTCGGGAACCGTTTTTAAGGGATGTTTATTTCATTTCGCCCAAATTATTTGGCGGAAGATCCAAAAAGAAAGGTTGGTACCCAAGTATGGGAACATCGAACCTTTTTCAATGCAAATTAGAATGATTAAAATTCTAGCTTTTGTGCCAGATTATGGAGTTGCTGGGTATTATGCCAGTTTGTCCAATGATTTTAATGACACATATGTCAAAGGAATTGGATCATGGTTCAATAAAAATTACATGGGCAATGGCAACCGAGCACCAAGATATAAACCTGAATTCTGGTCTATAGCAGACTCAGGAAATGCTACTGAATGCTTCCCTCCAACGCAAAATAGTGTGGAAGCCTGGCCCCGTCGTTTAAAAGTTGTAGTAGGCCAACGACACGCTTGTGTTTATAAAATAAAAGAGAATCTAGCAAAGGAAGCGATTTTGGTAAAGCTTAGAACTGAACAACTTAAATCCGGTGTCCAGTTTCCCAAAAAAAAAACGAAAGCAAATTAACAAGAATAAAAAAGTACATAGAATATTAAAGAAAAAGGCTAGACTCACTCTAATAGAATTTTTAAAAAATATTGCCTATAATATAATAATTAATTAATTGTTATTTTATAATGTTATTTTTGAATATTATTGCATATAATAAAATGACTTAATAATTTTCTGTCATTTTTATTTTTCAATAATATTTTTGTATTTGCAAGATTTTTTAATACGATGTTTTGTATTGCGAGATTTTATAATGCGAGATTTTATAATGTGAGATTTCGTAATGCAAGATTTTGTAATGCTATATTTTTTTAAAATGCGAGATTATGTAGTACGAAATTATGTAATGCAAGATTTTGGAGTGCTCCCCACGAAAATGGGTGACTCAGTCACGAAAGCACAGAAAAACGCTTTGATTGATTTTGTGGAAAATCATCAAAGCTTACTTTTAAAATAGCTGGATAATGTGACAACAATTAAGGAAGCAGCAAAAAATTGGGAGGAAGGTGCAAATACATTTAATGCCATCCCTGATTCGTTTAAATCTTGGCAAAATTGTAGAAAATCAAGGTTATATTTATATTTAAAACATAAACAAAATAAATACCTAAATTTTCGATATTCAATTTTTTGATCCTCACCAAGGAAGGACGTTTTGCGTTATTTTTTATTTTTTTATTTTTATTTTATAACGGCATTTTATTGCGAATTGACAAATATAACTCCAAGCGAGAGCAGCTTAGGATTTCGAATGAAGCGACGACAATTTTCCATCATTTTGGCGTTTACAATGATGATTAGCAAGGCTCAGGGACAATCGTTCGATAATGCTGGGTTGTTTTTGCCGGAATCTGTCTTTGCTTATGGCCAGCTTTATGTAGCTTTAACGCGAGTACGAAATCATGAGAACCTTAGAGTGCTGATCTCCTCATACCAAGGTGCAATATTAAATGATAACAGTACTTTAACAAGAAACGTTGTAATAGAAAAATGCTTGAATTAATATAAAATTGTCGTATTTCGTTTTCTTCTAGAAACAAATATTTTACTTTTCAGGCTTTATTGAGTTTTCAGAAACTTCCGTCAGTTCTAACGATTAATTACTAACAATAAGATTCTTTCGGCTTTTTATAGACACAATATATTAATAATAATGGCATTCACAACTCGTACTTTAACCCCAGAGTTAATCCCCCCCGTACTTTAACCCCAGAGTTAATACAAAATGTATTTTGACTCTAAAAAAGAAAACCTTTCCTTGCGTTTTCGTGGGTAGTTTGGTTTCGTACTGATAATCTCAAAACAAAAAGTTCGATCTACTCATCAGGTAGCTACGACCAAACTACAAAAATACAATTCCAATTTCCAACTCCATACTTTAAGTATGAAGCAAGAGTGTAGTTGACTTAGCGAATTATAAATAAATTCACCAAATAAAAAAACACAAGGAAGGTCGTAGCTACCTGATGAGTAGATCGAACTTTTTGTTTTGAGATTATCAGTACGAAACCAAACTACCCACGAAAACGCAAGGAAAGGTTTTCTTTTTTAGAGTCAAAATACATTTTGTATTAACTCTGGGGTTAAAGTACGGGGGGGATTTTGATATTTCTACTTTTTTTGGTAGATATATTATAAATGACTGGCCTCTTCATTTTTCTGATTGACAAGTCGAAAATGTTGTGAATGCCATTATTATTAATATATTGTGTCTATAAAAAGCCGAAAGAATCTTATTGATTTAATACAGACAACTAAACTTCTCTTTCGATTAATTACTAGCTCTTAAATATTTTTCAGTGCTGGCAGGATATGAGGAATAAGGTTCGCACTAAAGTAGCGCAAAATAAAAGAGAATTTGCAACAACTGGTGGAGGGACATACAAGGAAATCCAATTAAACGAAGCAGAAGAACGAATTCTAGTCCTTATAGGCGAAACGTGTATTTATGCCCATACAAGTATCCCAGGAAACCACAATACAAATGGATTTTAACTATCATATATTATCTAAATTATTCGTTTATATTGTAAAATATTTTTTATTTCAGAAATTACTTATTGAAGAGCATCAGAAATCGAGGGAGAAGAAAATTATGCCACAAGCCCACAAATAAGGACAACGATTCTATGGTTATAGAATGCTTGTCATCACCTGATGCCACTGAAGAGTCAAACCAATTAGAGATTGGTACAGTGGAATTAGGGCAAAATCAACAAACTTCTTATTACTAAAACCTATCTTTGTACAAAATTTCGACCAAAACTACCAATGTTTGTGAGAATGGGAGGAAAACAGATTTGTGCGACTGATCGATGACCAGACGGACACGACATTTTATAATCTGTGTTTTGGAGTTTTGGTAACCTAATTCGTCAAGTAGTGTGAACATATGGAACAATTTTATTTTTTACGATTACAATGCTCACCCTTTTAACTTCGTTATATGGTGGGACAAGAAAAGCTTTAAAGCCAAAATGATCATGTGTCTGTAATTGCGAAAACATTTGTTTACCAAAACCATCATGTATCTGTAATTGCGAAAACATTTATTTGCCATTGTTTGAATTGGAAACTTTTGCCTTCACACAAGAATCAATTCAAAACAATCTTGTTTACCTTCGCAAGCTCATTAAACAGGCCGCTTCATACCCTCGAGGAGTGTATAATGTGTATAGGTTTATGTGCCAAGCCACAACATAATATTTAACTGCTCACTCTCTCATGTCGGCTTATTTGCATCATTCATTATATTTCTGCTTTAAAACGAGTTTTCAAAATTTTTTCTAACTCAAATGTAAGTATCGAATATACACATAAATCAACATTTCTTGTAGAAGTTTGTTGAAATAATATTTCTCGTATTTCATGATGAACTCAAAAACGTACATATATAATATGCTTACGGCACATTTTTTGATTTATTGTTGTGAATTAAAATTTAACAGCTTTAATTTTTGTATCATTTCACGGACCCATCTGTGAAAGTCCAGTGATATGCGCGATGATTATCTTTACTACAAATAAATCATCTCGTTTACAGAAAATCTTAGAATTACTAATAATTATTTATCCTGTCAAATTATATATCCCCTCAAGTTTCTTACATCGGTAATACATCATACACACCTACCCATAACATTTATAAAAATTTCCTGTATTAATACAAACTTTGATTTCTAATCACAATGCTGAAATATAAACGAAAACATAGATGAGCGTAACAAAACTTCTTAATTAAATCTCGACCGCACAACAGTTTGCCACAACTTATATACATACATAATTTAGTTCGTTACCATCGATAATACGGATATTATGTAATATTTATACAAAACAATACCGTAAAAGGCAATAAATTAAAAATGCTTTAGAGGAAAATTCAAGGAAATTTCATACTGATTTTGTTTTTGTTACATTCTATCGTTTCGAGATTTTTACCTTGCTGCGCTGATTCTTGCTATATAAATAACACTAATTATTCTTAAACGTTTTCGTTTTATTTTACGGGTTTTTTGTGATTTATGTTCTATACAGATTTTTTGTTCTTTTTGCTTTACGCTCAGGTTTTGGATTTTAGTTTTCTTGCGGAGGTGGTGGTGAAAGTGGTATATTTTTCATTTTCATACAAATTTTAGGAACTGTATTTCATTGTGTTCGCGAGGTGCGAGAGAATATAGCTAATTGTGGAGCGTTTTATAGTGTTGGTTTTTTAGGCTATTAAAATTACTTTGGTTATGTCTGTATAATGTGATGAACTTCGCCGGTAATTAAATAAATATATAGATTTAAAACGCTTTAGGAAGTTTATGACACACCATAACTTGCTGTTTCCAAATATTTTTGTAACTAAGTATTTAGTAAAATCTGTTACAGTTAAAAATATCGACAAACAAAAATCTGTATACCGAATGCGAGATTTAGGATCGGCCTTGACATATAAGCTGAAAGAGTATCGGCTAAATCTTAATAATCTTGAATTAGAAGTGGATGGGGATTTACTAGATGACGCCTCCTCATCGGATTTTCCCGCTTAAATCAATCATATCCGCCATCTTGTTATAGTGGATAATATCCTGCTATAAACAAATTTTTCGAAAAGTATATCTACTAATAATTTTCGCATTTTCTTTAATGTTTGGTGGGCCGTTTGTTGCTTTTGTCATTTTCGTCAAATTTATTTAGAATGATTTGTGTGTCACCTTATTGTGAAAATGTACAGTAGTAAAGACGGACGGACGGATAACATATCTCGAGAAGGCGAGTCAAAAAACATTTGGTTTTTGTTTTTAGTTTTTGTTTGTTAATTTTCTAGTGGTTCTTGGTGAACCAAAGATTTTCCTACATGGGAGTGTTATGAATTATCAATGTTACACTGTATCTTTTTATATTTTATATTATATAATCATTATATTGAAATTTGGTAATTTTTAACTTTAATACAATTATTGTAAATATGTATTATGGAATTATAATTAAATTGTATATGTAAACCCTTATAAACCATTCAAAATCTATATAAAAGAAAGTTTTTTGTAATTCAAGATCAGAGTTTTTGCTAAAAGTCAAACAGTAATTTATAATGTGAAATAAAATTGTGAAATTTAAATAAATAAAATATAATCATAATAAAAACAATACAAAATATAGCTTATAATATATAACAATAAATTATAGTAAAACTTGATTAAATCGAGTTAATTATGTTTTTCTTTCTCTCGAAATTTCCAAAACCTACAACAAAATTTGGGTGGCAGCGGAGGGATTTGCTCAAACTCCGAGAAATTCTTGTTTTGAAAATTTTGATTAAATTAAACGCCTTTGCAAAATAAAATATGTGAATTAAATTTAGATGATAAATAATATTCAAATTAAAATACAATATCAGTAGACAATCAGACATTTAAAGTATGTGTAAACATGTCTATACATAATGTTGCAACATAAAAGAAAAACAGTTCTTAAAACCGTAAACTATCTTGTTTTTTAAGTGGTCAACAATTAAAGATGTGCTTTAAAAAACCAAGTGGAGTGATCAGAAATAATATAAAAAACAGTTGTTATTGTGTTTAAAATGAACCTAAATAATAAATTGAATTAATAAAATTAATTTATTGATAATCCTATAAAGCATCAAAATAATAAATCAAACAAAACGTTATCTACAAATTAAAACTATGTGAATAAGAATAATTTTCATATTAACAAAAATAACTATAAAATCAAAATCAACAGTTCAGTTAGTGCAAAAAAAAAAAAAATTTAGGCCCGATTGTATGAACGATGATAAATGATAAGGCCCGATTGTATGAACGATGATAAATGATTAATTCTCTGATTTAGCGTAGTTTGCCTTGTAAGAAACAATGCAAACTACGCTAAATCAGAGGATTAATCATTTATTCTCGTTCATACAATCGGGCCTTAATTTTATCAATGAAATTAACAAAATACAATTTCATAAATTAAAATAAATGAGTTATTTAAACCGCTCATTGCAAAATTCGCATAAAAGTCTTTATCAATCGAAAATATATCAACCGTTACGTCTATAACATGTTCCAGAAGAAAGTAAATAATTATCAGATTTAAAATCATTTAAATTACGTCATCATTTATGCAAATCAAAGATCATCATTTAAATCATTTCATCAATTCCATCGTTCATCATTTCACTGATTACATCGTCTTCAAAAGCAGTTCATCAATTTCGTCGTTCATCATTGCAACATTTTATCTATAAATTTCATCATCAGCAATTTAGTTACAATTACAACAACCTACCTATACATGCATTTTTTAAACTGGATTAATTTTCCTACTATATTATCCAGTTGGATTCAAAGGATATAAATTAAAAAAAATACTTAAGGTTAGTGTTCAATGTTATTTCTCAATTTTTATCAATTATATTGCAAATTTATTTTTTAACTAAACGGTCGTAAATAATGATAATTGTATACATGAATGAAACCCATTAATTCGATTTGTTGTTGTGAATTTTTAATTTCATTTCTCCATTGTTGGTATTAAACGAAAGTTACTTTATTAAAAGAATTTTATTAATGACAAACAATATTGGCGATTTAGCGTTACGTTCTTGTGCTATGTTCTGTTAAAAAACATTGAAATTGTAAATACTAAACCATTTCTGGACGAAAGTGTAGAAGCTATGTCTAAATTAAACGTCGATACAGCACTTAAAATAATTCCCGATTTTGATGAAACAATTATATTGAAACTGACTACTAATTCTCTCGTATCAATTCCTGCTCGTTTGGAAAAAACATTTACTGTTCATCTAAATACTCTAAATAATATAGATTACGTTTGCCAATCTCATGAAATTCGCAGTGGTGTGTATACTGCAAATTCAATTCTAAAATTTGACAACATTTTAACAACAGTAAGTTTTGTTAATACCATACATTTGAACTCATGGTCTAATAATATAATTAATCGCTTAGAAACAATTCAATCATCTATTAACCTAGATCATCTTAACTCAGAAGAAAAAAATTCTATTCTAAACATATGCCGAAAATATAATGAGATATTTTATTTACCCGGTGACAAGCTTATACTGCGACAGATGCTACTTATCACAAAATTCGAACTGAAGTAAATTCCCAACCTATTTATATTAAACAGTACCGATTGCTTGAGTCAACTAAAACAAAATTGACAAACAGATATCTCAAATGCTGGAAGATGAAATCATTGAACCTAGCAAAATCCCGTGGAATTTTCCTCTTATCGTAGTGCCGAAAAAATCGAACAACGACGAAAAAAATGGCGAATAGTCGTAGATTTTCGTAAAGTGAATGATATCACCGTAAATGATGTGTTTCCATTACCCAATATCTCTGACATCTTAGACCATCTTGGCAAATCAAAATATTTCACTACAACAGATCTAGCAAATGGTTACCATCAAATATGTTTAGATGACTCCGACAAAGAAAAGACTGCATTCAGGACTTCCTTAGGACATTTCCAATTTAAAAGAATGCCATTTGGATTAAAAGACGCAACGTCGACATTCCAACGCTTAATGAACCATATACTATACTTAGTGGATTAAATGGAATTAAGTGTTTATTTTATTTAGACGACGTAATTCTAATTGTAACAGGCCATAACCTCAAGGATCATAATTCTAAATTAGAATCTATTTTTGATTGTTTCAAAATTAGCAATTTAAAAGTTAATTTAGGAAAATGTCAGTTCTTGTCAAAGGAAATTGTTTATCCCGGACATAATGTAACAGAAGATGGCATCAGACCTGATCAATCAAAAATAACAGTAATAAAGAACTATCCACAACCAACAAATCAGAAACAAATTGGATATTATCGCAGATTTATTAACAATTATTCAGAAATAGCAAAACATTTAACCAGTCTTTTAAAAAAGGGTCAACCATTCGTCTGGGATGCTTTTTGCGATGAATCCTTCAATAAATTAAAAAAATCATTAACTAAATCTCCAATCTTACAGTATCCAGATTTTTCTGAAACATTTATCATTACTACTGATGCGAGTGACATGGCGATTGGCGCAGTTCTATCTCAGTTCAAAAATAATTTTGATTTACCGACTGCGTATGCAAGTCGGGTACTCAACAAGGCGGAAATAAATTATCCGACAATTGAAAAAGAGCTTTTGGCGATGGTATGAGCTGTTGAGCATTTCGGTACATACATATGTATACGGTCGAAAATTCACAATTGTTACGAACCACAAGCCATTGATCTGGCTTTGTAATTTAAAAAAGCCATCGTCTCGTTTAATGAGGTGGCGTATTAGACTCGATGAGTTCGACTACAAGGTTATTCATAAACCGGGGAACATTAATCTAAACGCGAATGAACTGAGTAAAATAAAAATGGAAACAGACGAATCAATTGAAACAAATGTACATGTAGTTACACGATCTCAAAATAAGCAACTGCTAGAAAGTGATATAACAAAAGAAAGTGATATAGTAAACGAATCAATTTCTAAACCTACTAACAAGTTCACTAATTCAAAATAATTCAACTTACTGATGATATTGAAATTAATAAAATTATTCAAGATTTTCATTCGAATCCTTTAGGAGGTCATCAAGGTGTTTTTCGTACCGCCGAAAGAATGAAACGCTAATATAACTTCAATAATTTACATACTCGAATAAAAAAATTTATACAATCTTGTGAGTTGTGTCAGAAAAACAAATGCAACAAAACAAACAAATTGCTTATGCACATAACAACAACTTCGTCTCAACCATTCGAAAAAGTATTTTTGGACATAGTCGGTCCACTTCCAATATCTTATCTCCATAATAAATATATCCTAACCATCCAAGATGATTTGACGAAATTCTCAATGGCGTTTCCAATTAATAACCAAGAAACCGATACTGTAGCTCGAGTATTCGTTGAAAAATTAATTTGCACATTCGGAGTTCCTCAACAAATATTATCAGATCAAGGAGCAAATTTCATGAGCGAATTATTTTCTAACGTGTGTAAGCTTTTAAAAATAAAAAAATTTAATCCAACAGTATACCACCCAGATACAAACGGGGAATTAGAGCGTTCTCACAGTAGTTGGACTGAATATCTTCGAATCTATACTCAATCCGATGAATAAAATTGGGGCACTTGACTTCCGTTTGATATTTTTACGTTCAACATCACACCACATACCGCAACTAAATTTATGCCTTATGAGTTATTATTCGGGCATAAACCATTCATACCCAATTCTTTAATTCGTGAACCAGGAATAGTTTATAATTACGACGACTACATTTTCGAACTAAAAAATCGTATGCAAAATTCTTTTAATTTAGCCAGGAAAAACCTTATTACTAAGAAACAGAAGTCTAAGGTTTATTACGATACAAATACCCAAGTGAAGAATTTGAATATTTGTGATTTTGTTCTGTTAAAAAAGGAAGTACAAAGGAACAAGTTTTCACCTCTCTGGCTTAGACCATTTGAGATAAAACAAATTCATTCACCTGTCAATACCACAATACTTGTTAACAATAGACTAAAAACAGTTCACAATAATCGAATTAAGAAGTTTCAACATTAAATTTTAATTATTGCATTTATTGTAAATATTTACAACACATATTTACTTATTATTGTTAAGTATTATTATTTAATATGTATCACTAAATAAGAAAAAAAAAAAACAAAAATAAAAATTGTAAATATGTATGTACTAAATTAAATAAAAAAACAATGCATTCGCCATTTTTCATCATCAACCTTTAACAATTAGATTCAGTTATACATCTCTAGTATACCGTTGCAAGTCCTTAAGAATTTAATTTACTCAATTCAGAGAGCATTCAAAATGCCCAAAAATTTATTTTCTGAAAATTTGTGTCGTTTGTTCAGATCACAATATTATGTAAGCAACGTGAGGATTTGCCGATATAATTCTTTACTCAGTACTTCAGTCTGGACGGGGCATCGCTGTGGACCATTCGAAAATACAATATAATAAACCACAAGCAATACAAAATCAGAATTAACGTTAATTATCATTTGTTACCGAATTCCACCTCCTTGTCATATAGCATTTCATTTTATAAATCTCCCAGCTCTCCTAAACCTGCGCCATCCTAATGGCATGGTAGTATTTTAAAGTCTCCCTTAGTAATTTGCTATTAGGAGTTATATACGACTTTGAATACCAAGATAATTTATTACTCAGAAATAATACTTTAAAGGCGATTTTATTAAAGCAATTCACAAAATGTATCGATCAACATATCGTTGAAATTTCGATCATTAAAATGTCAATAAAACGTCACAGAAATGTCAATGCCAGGAATGTCAATGTAACGGGAATATCTTGCTATATTTAAAAGCTCACTATAATTGTTGATAATATTATTTGCTACCAGCAAAGTAGTTTAGGTAAATTTAGAAATTTAAATTCCATATTACACGGTAATTTATTCATTTTATCTTGAAGAAACCTAGGGAATAATTGCTGGAATTTGCAAGGTGTATTAACTGTAGAGAAATATTTCTTCGGAAAGTTCGCCATTACCTCGGTAAACAGATAAACAAATTTATATTACTCCTTTTTGTCAAAATGACCCCCACGCAATGCTTCAATCGACTTCAAATTTTGTGTACAAGTAGATGATAAATTGTCAAATTTATCATCAACATAACAAAAAAATCGTCGGTCTCGTTTTTGAGAAAATCTGTTTGGCAGTTTTCTCTTCCACTGCAACCCCCTCTATTCTATACTCGAATGGACCTAAAAGTTAAAACACACTGCTTATTACTGATATCTGAAATGTTATCAAAGGGCCGAATGTCGAAGGGCCGAAATGGGTCGAAGTGCCGAATGGGTCGAAGGGCCGAATTTTTAATATTCACTAATTTACATCACTAAATCACAATGAAATTATTTTATTCGTCTAAATAGAATTTTCCTTCACTCTAACGAATATAAAATGGTCTGAAAAAAAAAATAATCGGCCATATATTTCTAAAAACAAAAAATAAATAAACAAAAAAATTCGGCCCTTCGACCCATTCAGCCCTTTGAAATTCGGCCCTTCGTACCCATTCCCTGAAATCTATCTTTGTGCAAAATTTCGACCAAAACTATAAATATTTGTGAGAATGGGAGGCGAAACAAAAATAATAAAAATGTGCGACTGGAAGGACGGACGGACGGACGGAAGGACGGACACGACATTTTTCTGATCGGTGTTTCGGGGTCTTGGTAACCTAATTCGTCGAGAAATGTGAAAATCTGGAACAAAATTTTTTCGCGATTACAATACTTACCCAATATAACTTCGTTATAGTGGGAAAAGTAAAAAATATTGAAATCAAATTATATTTTAAATTAAATAATCAACAGATTCATTTAAATCTTAGGGGGAAGGTGTTATGAATTATCAATGTTACACTGTATCTTTTTATATTTTATATTATATAATCATTATATTGAAATTTGGTAATTTTTAACTTTAATACAATTATTGTAAATATGTATATGGAATTGTAATTAAATTGTATATGTAAACCCTTATAAACCATTCAAAATCTATATAAAGGAAAGTTTTTTGTACGTAATTCAAGATCAAAGTTTTTGCTAAAAGTCAAACAGTAACTTATAATGTGAAATAAAATTGTGAAATTTAAATAAATAAAATATAATCATAATAAAAACATAAAAATTATAACTTATACAATAAATTATAGTAAAATTTGCTTAAATCGAGTTAATTGTGTTTTTCTTTCTCTCGAAATTTCCAAAACCTACAACAGGGGCTCAACCGGGATATATTGATTAAGGCGCGCATCAATATTTTCGGTACTATTATACAAATACAGTGTACAAACAAAAGGTGCCGTTTTCCATTGTGTGTGTATGTATGTTAAAAGTTGTGAATGAGAACCGCAACTTTCAGGAGGATAACACACAAAAGAAAACTGTAAAAGTTTTAGTATAGTGAATAGTGTATTGTGAAAGAAAGCATAAGGACAAGATAGTGAAAATAGAAAATCCGCTTTTAGTGGTCGAATAGAAAATAAAATTATACGTTAACAGGCGTTAATTATTTGGTTAATACGGTAGATAGAACGAGTTTTAGTTGTGAAATTACAACGCAGTGTGGTGAATAGTTTTGCAGGTAACATTGTGTTGACCGTTTTTCCAAATACGTATTCCATTGAGTAACTTATAATCAATAAAATGGTAAAAAGAAAATCGAAAAGTGGAGAGGCCACTAGGGAATATATCGCTAATGAAGATTTCTAACAGCTAGATCAAAATAGAGTAACAGTTGAACGCAATGAAGATACGCTGCGTAAACGAGAAATGGCAATGAAAGACCAAAAAATAGCTTTGCTGAAGAAAGAAAACGAGTTGCTAGCGGTGCGTAATACAGCCCTAGTACCAACGACAAACGAGCCCGACCTGCATCCAACTACGTCGCTGAGATATACATTCAGTGATGTGAAAGAATCGATCAACATATTTACCGGGGACGACAATTATTTAATCGGCAAGTGGATTGAAGATTTTGAAGAGTCGTCGAGATTTTCCATGTGGTCGGATATGGACAAGGTCGTTTACGGGAGACGGTTGTTGGCGGGAACAGCTAAGTTGGCATTAAGAACAACAAAAGAGTTGAACACGTGGGAGAAACTAAAACAGTTTTTAATCAAGGAGTTCTCGAAGAAGTTCAACAACGCCACTATTCATCGAAAATGGCAAAGCGAAAAAAGAAGCCAGAAGAATCAATTAATCGGTATTTGTTTGAGTTAGGTGAGTTGGCCGTATTGGGCAATGTTGGAGATTCTGCGACCTTCCAGTAATGAATTGATGGGATACCGGAAAAAGTTAACAAACTAATTTTAGTGGTGCTTCAAATATGAAAGAATTTAAGTTAAAGCTCAATGACTACAAGAAGAGGCTAAAAAATCAGCTGATAGTTCCTAATCGGGTGGTAGAAATAATACAAGTCGAAGTTCAGCCTATGTTACGAATGTGGAGATAGTGGACACATCGCAAGTAGCTGCACGAACAAGGGAAAAGGAAGAAAGTGTTATAGCTGCGGAGTATTCGGACATATTTCACCATCATGTCCCCAAAAGAAGAGCAAAGATGTCGGCACAGTTCAAAATAAAATATCTAGTTTTGGCAACGATTTAAAGGAGTTTTCAATTAATGTAGAAATTGGGTAGCAATGGTCGACAATGGAATTGATCTGAATCTAATATCTGAGTCGAAATTTAAAGAATTAGAGGTAGAAAATTTTGAAAATCAGGTTACTGTATTTAATGGAGTTGGTTCGAATGGGCTGATGACTAAAGGAAGATTCCAAGCAAATGTAAGTATAGATGGAGACCATTACAACACTGTTTTTCATGTTGTAGATGAAGGACTGCTTCCCGTACAGATACTGTTTGGGAAAGAGTTAATCAACCAAACGAAAAAGATGACACGCTAGATTTAAGTCATGTAAACGATTTACATATAGCCAATGAGATCAAGAGGCAGGTAGTTAATTATTCACCGCAAAA
Source organism: Tipula helvola (assembly GCA_963556165.1). Classification (NCBI taxonomy): domain Eukaryota; kingdom Metazoa; phylum Arthropoda; class Insecta; order Diptera; family Tipulidae; genus Tipula; species Tipula helvola. The sequence continues at coordinate 136,079,330 of OY744481.1, forward strand.
ACAGAATCATGGAGCATTATAAAGATGACCATATAGTTCTCAGTGACGACAGACCAATTTGTGAAAGGCCGAGACGGTTATCGCCACTAGAATCCACCATTGTAACAGCAGCAAATAGAAGAATGGATAAATGAGGGAATTATTCGTCCGAGTACATCAAATTTTAAAGTCCTATTGTGTCAGCGAACAAATAGGATGGGTCGAAAAGACTTTGTGTCGACTTTCGAAAGTTGAACAAGTAGTGATTAGAGTTGTATGTACCCACTCCCGCTCATTGACGACCAAATTGACCAACTCCGAAGTGCTAAATATTTCACGACTTTAGACTTGCGTAATGGATTTTTCCACGATAAAATATACAGGTTTTGTGACGTCGTTATGCCAATACGAATTTATGAAGGTCCCATTTGGCTTGTGTAATTCACCAGCAGTGTTTCAGCGCTTCATAAACACCATTTTCCAAGAATTATGTTTGGCGAAAATCATTTGTATGGATTACTTAATTGTACCTGCGAAAAATGTTAAAGATGGATTGAAACGAATGACGAAAGTGCTAGAGGTCGCGGCTCCGAACGGTTTACAGATGAATTGAAAAAAATGTCAGTTTCTAAGAACCCGAATCGAATACCTTGGCTATGATATCAAAGAGGGTTGCGTTAGGCCGGGGAGGGCGAAACTGAAAAGCCATCGAGAAGTTCTCAGTGCCAGATACTCCTAAAAAATTACAAAATTTCTTAGGATTAACTGAATATTTTCGCAGATTCGTCAAGGGTTACGTACTGATCGCAAGACCATTATCCGACCTATTGAGGAAAAACGTTAAGTTCGAAATTAAAGAGGTGGAAAAGGATGCAGTTCGCAAGATGAAAGAAGTTTTAATTTGCCAACCAGTTTTGCAGTTATACGATATTGTTGCAAAAACAGAATTCCATACCGATGCATGCAAAATTGGGTTGGGCGTCATTTTGTTGCAGCGGTCTGAATCGGATGGCCAATTGCATCCAGTATTTTACCTAAGTAATAAAACACCACTAACCGAGGAACGCTACAGTAGGTATGGCTCGAAGTAACGGCGATTGTCGTTGCTCTACAAAAATTAAGAGTATATTTGCTAGGTCTCAATTTTAAAATAGTGACCGACTGTGCTGCTTTTAAGGCCAATATGATTAAGAAAGAGTTGACCGCGAGAATCGCCGGTTGGGCACTACAACTTCAATAGTTTAATTACGAGCTCGAGCATCGACCTGAAAGTAAGATGGGGCATGTTGATGCATTGAGTGGGGATCCGGTGGTTATGGTGATTGAATATGGTGTAATTTCTAGAGTGAAGGCAGCCCAGAGAACTGATCGAGATTTACATCCCATATTCGAGCTCTTCTTCAAAAAAAGTGCGTGTGACAATTTTAAAGTTAATAACGGATTTTTTTTTTTAAATCAGTTCAGTGCTCGTTATCTATTGTTGTGTCGAGGCAAATGCAAATGGAGGTTATCAAGCATTATCACAATCAAGGTCATTTTGGGAAGCAAAAAACAGAAGAATTGATATCGAGGGAATTCTATATTCCAAAGTTTAGCCAGAAGATACGTTGCTGCATAAACAATTGCATACCAGGCATCTTATCGGAGAAGAAAATGGGTTATTGCATCGATACCGAAAGATGATACTCCATTGAATACCTATCATCTGGACCACCTAAGGGACCTTGTAGCAACCAATAAGCAGTACAAACACATCCTTTGTGTTGTGGATGGGTTCTCAAAATATGTGTGGTTATACCCGTCGAAATCCACCAAAGACACCAACTACCAAAGAAGTTCTCCAAAATTTAGAGCTACAGAGTCGGTGTTCGAAACCCTAGGTATACTATCTCAGATCAAGCTACTGCATTTACGTCGTCAGAATTCCAGGCATACTGCAGGAACCAGTCGATTAAACATAGGGCCATTACGACTGGCGTACCAACCAGTAATAGGCAAGTTGAACGTGTTAATTGAATTTTAATACCGGTGTTAACGAAGATAAGTTTGGAGAAACCTATGGTACAAGCACACCGATACTTTGCAACGATTTTTAAATAACACTTACCAAAGAAGTATTGGGATGACGCCGTTCGAGTTGCTGATGGGAGTAAAGATGCGCTGTCCCGAGGATCATAAATTAAAGGAGATAATAGAGGAAGAGGAAGCAAAAAGTTTTAGCGAAAGTTGTAGCAATCTAAGCGAAGAGACGAGAGAACAAATTTTAAAAGTTCAAGAGGAAAATCGCAGGACCTATGATAAAGGGAGAAAACATGCTTCAATATATAGCGTCGGCGAAATAGAGGCAATCAAAAAGGCTAAGTTTAGCAGGAGAAATAAAATTGGTCCGAAATATCTTGGGCCATATGAGGTAGTACGATGTCGAGATAATAAAGACCGCTACAATGTGAAAAAGGTTGGTGGAACAGAGGGTCCGAAGCCAACATCGACAAGCGCAAAATCAAACGTTACTATGATGGTTTGAACGACGATACAGATGAAGAAGAGGAATGCATTGAAGAAGAAGCAGAGGAAGTCGATAGAGTAGACTGTGATGTGGCAGCTATGGATGATAGTCATCCGGGTCGGATAACTCTCAGGATGGCCGTGTAGAATGATTTGTGTGTCATAAAGGCGTGTGTAGTAAAGGCGGACGGATAACATATATCTCGAGAAGGCGAGTCAAAAAACATTTGGTTTTTGTTTTTAGTTTTTTTTTTGCTAATTTTCATTCGATAAATCAAAAGGAAGGATTTTCTAGTTTGGTTTTGTCGATTTGTGTTTATTTTTCTTGGTGAACCAAAGATTTTCCTACATTTATATGCCTAAAACATCGTTTAATTAAATAATTGTTATGCAAGTGCACTTAATAAATTTAATTTGATGTTATGAATTTCAAAAAATTGCTAGATTCTTACTTGGTACAATTATAATTTTAGAAACTATTAATAGGTAGCTATACGATATTTATTTTTAAAACATAAAGGTGTTCAGCAAAATATGTCAGCAGTATTTGTTTTTCTTCATCTTTAACTTTAATTTCGTCTGAAGCAACTGTTTCTAATAGGGAAAAACAGACGTGGAAGACGTCGCAATCAATTTCGTAAATGACGAAAAATTCTTAGCCTCTAAATGTATTTCAGGTCCAGTAGAGGAAATCGACAGTTTTGGAGTATTTGGTGGTGCCGATTGCTGGCCAAAAATAACAAACTCGGAGGTGGGTGATTTATTCAACTGAATTTTCAGTAGTTATGGAGAAGAACATGATATAAGAAAGCATGCAAAAAAATTTGCAACATATTAAATATTTGTAAAATAATTCATAGTTGCAGCTGAAACGGCATTTCTTAATCACGCTATCATGAATTCGCAATCGTATGCTTCAACTATTTACGCAGGTAAGCTGTTCCATTAATATTTAAATACTCTAACCAAAATTTTTGAACCAGAGCCAACAAATCTTATTTTAAGCGGAATAAATGCGGCACAATATTTTAAAAACTTTTCCCCTTGTTATCACATATTTTGAAAAGTTAGTTAGTACTAAAAACCGCCTACTAACTTTTCATGCTCTAGATAATGAACCCTCAAAATCAATGGCTGAATCTATTGTTTCCAAAATCTAATTTAATAACATGCCTATGGAAAATTTTACAGCATTTTGTGCAGACAACGCCGACGTTAATTTCGGTTAATTATTATTCCAATCGTATATATCCCTTCTATTTTTTTTGTTTAAATACTACTATTTCTTTGCAGATGAAGAGACGGCCCCTCAAAGCATTATTATAGCATTATCAACAAAGCGGATTCCAAAACAAAACTGTTGTATTATTGGTAAGAGCTGTTTGGACCAAACTCAGCGAACGTTTGCGAAAAAATCAAATGTACAAATACAATTTGTTAATCTTATTTCTAATTTTTCGGGTTATCTTAGTTATCGCAACAACACCATCGGAAGTTAGCAATTATGAGGAAGTTATTCATTATTTACGTCAGGGAAGCTCATCTTTTGTACAGCTGCAGCTGTTTCAAATATTTTTTTTATCTTTTCCAATTAATATTACGATATTAATTGAAGCCATTGTTTGCCATTACCTGCAAGCTTATGATAAAGGATGCGAAGGCAATAACGATTAGACAAATATTAACAGCTTTAGTTAAATGATTTTAATTTAGTATACATTTGCTATTTTTGTGTTTTGTTCATGTGTGTATAGTAAAATAATATATTAAAATGAACGTATACGGTATTATTTTCAGTTTTTATATTAACAAATAGGTAAGTGAGTCCTACATTTACTCTTTTATAGGTAATCATTTGGCGTACCACCTATGATATTCCTAAACGTACAGTAAACATACCTCTTTATCGAGACTGAACTTCAATATTAACTAAATATAATATGTGCATTGCTCCTTTTTCGTTAAATCTGGTCACATTCAGTATAGGCTTGTTGAAAGAATAAATGGGATTTCTATCAATAGCCCAATTATTTTTGACATTGCCAAACCCCTATAGTTTTATTTATATTATTAGTAATTTACTTCTATGTCTACTGCTTTTCTCTCGAATGTCTTAAGGAGAATCGCCAATACCCTACAGGTAAAATTCCACTCAATATATTCCATTACATTTCTTCAAATAGTTTCATTTCCTATACAATCAGGAATTTCGTCCATTTGATAGTTTAGAAAAATATAGAACATGTAACAAGAATTTATTGTTGTCCAAAAACGCCTATAACTATGGTTAAAAAATACGTCAAAAATAGGGAATTTTATCCATAGTTTTTTTCAGTGTATAATTATTGCATTGGAAAAAAAAAATTAAAATAACACAATTGTCGTCAAAATGTTTAACGAATTTTGGTCTCCATTCAGCGTACGACAAAACTCATAACAATATTTAAATGAGCGGGATGTCATTGACGTGAACTAATTCGACATGTGCCAGCTAGATGGTTAACCCCATGTCCAGCCATTAAACTGTTGTTGAAAAATTATGATCCAATGAAGAAATATTTTATGTCAAATTGAAATATTTCCCCATTAATATAAACTTTTTTTTTTGCAAATGAAATGGTAGTCACATATTTAGGATTCATACGGAAAGAAAATTTTTATATCATTTGTCAGCTAAACGAAATTTTTCTCATCACTAACTTTACGTTTCTCAATTTGAAATTTTTCTAAAATATTAAAATAATCTTTAGTTGTTTGATATGAGAAAACTAATTTCTTGAAACAAGAAAACGTGATTACATAAAGAATATGGGTCATCATCATGCAGAAAGCGATTCTTATGGTAAGAAATCACGTTTCTTCTAAATAAAAAAATATTTGCTTGCTGGAAAACAGATATTTTCTTGAGTAAAGTAAAATTTAATAATTTTTTATTTGAATTTTCTTGTATGCGTTCATTTGTTTCTTATATGAAACTTGTTAATTCTTGACTAGAGAAATGAATTTGTGAAACTGTTTAGTTCTTAAACAAAACTTGATATTTCTTGACTATAGAAAACAAGTTTGCATTTTCCTGTATGTATCGGTTTTCTTCTTCCAGGGAACTTCAATATTCTTCACTAGAGAAACGCTTTTCTTGTGACAAAGCAATATTTCATAAGGTGTGGTAACGCAATATTTCTTCCTTTCCGAAATTTCAATTTATATTATTTTGGAGTAAAATGGTTGTTTAAAATAATACAAATTTGATAATTTTGATTATTATTTATTTCGTGTTTTTAATTAAATAATTTTCAATTAGAACTAAGCTTATAATCATTGTAAGTTAATACTTAGATGCTAATTTGCACATGTAATAGAATAAAAAACGAATACAAGTAAAATGTGGTTAAAATAACAATAATACTAAGGAAATAAAAATAAATGTTCATTTATTTCAGACATTCAATTTTAAGATCGAAGAATTTGAATATCAAGCATTATGGCAAAAAAGTATCAATATATCAAAAAAATTGTAGATTTTAAATAGATAATAAATTCGATTAAATATTTTAATTCCATTTGGAATTGTAAAACAAATGATTTAAATGTGATAGATAGTTTTTTTTACATTTTCTGTGCCAACATAATAGACCCGAAGATGTTCATCGTATTTGACTATTTGAAAACTTTGTGCTAATAAGAAAACATTGTTAGAAGTGTTTAGTATGACAATAATTTTGATTTGACTTATGTTTTCAATATCTGAGCAACAAAACTAGTTTACGTCCTTCACTGTTGAAGGTTCGCGATAGAATGATTCTTTTTTGGTGCGAAAATCTATTACAATTCAGGGGTGTCCAAGCCAAATTAATATTTTTGACAAATTTTCGAAATAACTAAAGCAATTTAGAAAAGAAAAGTCAACTGCGCAACGCGGTAATTATTTATGTATCCAGAACCATAGAATTTATTACTCTGGGGTGAGTGTGGAGACCACCGTAATTTTTATTTCATTTGAAGATATGCGGCCCGCGGGCCGAATTCTGCAATGTGTAACAACTATTGCGGTGATCTTCACATCCATTCCGGAGTGATAGATTCTTTGGCCTTGGATACATGAATAATTACCGCATTGTCCAGTTGGCTTTCTTTTCTAATCGCAGTTTCATGGCTCTAGTTAGTTTGAAAATTTGTCAAAAATACCCATTTGGCTTGGACACCTCTGTATTACATAATGGTATATAATATACATACAATTATAAAAATTTAACGTTAATTTTCCTGTCTCAAGACCGGTTTACTCAGTTGAAATACTTTATTCTCTTGTTATGAGAAATAAGTTTTTCATATAAGGAAATAATTTATTGTATTACAAATATTTTCTTAGATTAAGAAATGTTTGTTCAAATGAAAAATGCGATGTTAAAATAAGTTCGTTTGAGAGAAGAAAATGGTTTCTTGTCCTGAGAAACGTAAAATAATAATTTTCTTGTTAAGAGAATTTATTAAGAAATAGTTTCTTCAATTGAAGATTTTTTCTCTGTTCAAGAGTAACATAGAAAAATTGGTTGTTTCGAAAAAAGAATAAACTTTTCCTCGTTGTGCCATCTAATTAAAAATAAGCTAAATATTTCGAAATAGTGTACTAGGTTTTCCAAATTATTCCATATTCTGAACCATAATATTATGTCGGCTAATCAAATTTCTAGGCACTTATTGTGTGTTATGATGCCCCAAGTACCGTACCCCCATAGTTAGAGATACCCAAAAAAAAAGTACCGTACTCCTCATTGTTAGAGATACCCAGGAAAAATATATTTTAATCACGCCCCAAGTATCGTACCCCCCTATTGCTAGAGACACCCAGAAAACAAATATTTTTGTCACGACCCAAGCATCGTACCCGATTGTTAGAGATATCCAGAAAAGATATGTTTATCACACCAGAAGTCCTGTACCCCCCATTGTTAGAGATACCCAGAAAAAACTATTTTTATCACGCTCCAAGTACCGTACCCTCCTTAGTTAGAGATACCCAAAAAAAAGGTACCGAACTCCCCATTGTTAGAGATACCCAGAAAAAAATTATTTTTATCACGACCCAAATACCGTACCCCCCATTGTTAGATACAAAGAAAAAAATTATCACGTCCCAACTCCCAAGTACTGTATCCCCCATTGTTAGAGAAACCCAGAAAAATATTTGTATCACGCCCCTAGTACAGTACCCTCCATTTTCGAGATACTCATAGAAAAATATTTGTTTCACGCTTCAAGTACCGTACCCCTCCATTATTAAAGATACCCAGAAACAAATATTTTTATCGCGCCCCAAGTACCGTATCCTAATTGCTAAAGAAACCCAGAAAACTAATTTTTATCCCGCCCCAAGTACCGTACCCCTCATTGTTAGAGATACCCAGACAAAAACATTTTTTTGGTACGCCTTAAGTACCGTACCTCCCATAGTTAGAGATACCCAAAAAAAATATATTTTTATCACGCCCCAAGTACTGTATCCCCATTTTTAGAGAAACTCAGAAACAAATATTTTCATCACGCCCCAAGTACCGTACCCCCATTGTTAGATATACCAAGCAAAACATATTTTGATTATGCTCCAAGTACCGTACTCCCACCATTCGAGATACCCATAAAAAATATTTGTTTCACGCCCCAAGTAACGTACCCCTCCATTATTAGAGATAACCAGAAAAAAATATTTTATTACGCCCCAAGTACTGTACCGTACCCATTGTTAGAGATGCCCAGAAAAAATTGTTTTTATCATGCCACAAGTCCCCCGTATAACCACCAGTACAGATCTCCAAAACTTTATACAGTACCTTTATTTGATTACCTTTATAGGAAAAGAAAATTCGTATCTGTATACTGTCTGTAAATTTATTCCTGTAATTGAATTTCGATATCTATGCTATACTTAGGTTGCTTTATTGGTTAGACACGTAAATTAAATACAGTATATTTAAAGAAATACTGTAAAGTTGCAGTTTAAAATTAAAATAAAGAATCTATATAGAATCTTCATACAAATCCTATATTCATGTACAATTTTCTTCCACTTCACTTCAATACTGATACTGTAAATATTATATGAAGATTTCTGTGCAGTAACTTTACTGAATATTAGGTTCTCCCGTATAACCACAAATACAGATCCCCAAAAATTTGTACAGCACCTTTAGTTTCTTGTAATCTTGTAAGATTATTTTGATCTTGTCGCCTATATTTATTTAATATTTTTCTCGGTATTTTTGATAAATAAACTTTGAATCACTTTTTTTCAATAAGACATTTGATTTGACAACATGAATCATTTGAAAAGCAAACATCTTCTCAGTGCCTGTATATAACCTGTACCCACGGTTTTCAGTTTAAAGGATATAATACATTGAAATTTGCAAGGGCATTGTGGTATATCGGATAGAGCGATGGAACGAGAAAAACCAGACCTGGGTTCAAGCCTCACACAAGGAGTTTACGGAAAGTAAAATTACGATGTTTCTGAGATATATTGAGAATGTAATGAATAATTACAATATGAAAAACATCAATAAATGAAATACCACAAATAATAAGAAAATATGGATATAATTGTTTTAATTTTTCTTATTTTTTTTTATATTAAAATCCTTTATTTAATCTGTAATGAGCCTTTATCACATTTGATACCTGCTAACCTCTAGAGAGACTAAATAGAACCTGTGGAAAAGTTGAAGTTGTAGTAAAGATAGTCTTTACTCCAAATCTACAAATCCTGTACCATATACATACAGCATGTTTCTTTATCCAGATAAAGACTTCGTTACAGGTCATGTACAGGAGCTGTAACTCGTGGTTATACGGGCCTGTACAGCTATTGTTCGAGATACCCATACAAAAATATTTGAATCACGCCCCCTCTCCGATAACGTCGATTACATCGTAAAGTACAAAAAAGGTACGATTAACACCAATGCTGACTTACTGTTCCGTATCGAATTATACAAACAACTGGAAACGAAAAAATTTTCATATAATACAAATGGACCTATCGAGAATTTTGTACAGGTAGAGACCCTGGAGAAAACTCACGAGCCCAAGCAAAAAAAAAAAAAGTGTACGTACAAATGTTCGATATTGAAGTTGACAATTTAAATATCATAGACATCTCATATGACGATGTGCAGATATCAAATCAAGAAATTCCTACATCAAACTCATATTTGAACGAATTTCTTAACCAGTTTGTTATAGTAAAGCAACATGATTGCAATGATTTGGAAGAAAACACTACAGTTTTAATTAACAAAGAACAGTGATGACAACAAAAAAATATTTAGAAATAGTGCTCAATAGTTAAATAAAGAAACACCGTTCAAAATAGTTAGAGCTTATAAAGGCCGGTATTCACGTACAATTAAATTGCGCAATATAATGGTGTGGCGTCAGAACATTGTACAATATTCTCAAATTTTATTCAAGATTTTGGAATTTTATTGTGCACTATTGATGTCACACAATTATATTGCGCAATTTAATTGTACGTGAATACCGGCCTTAATAGAAAAATATAGAGACTAACAAACAAGCGTCGCGATCACAACAATAAAATCCTAGAATCATTTGATCTAAACGATAATAAATGTTTAGTAAGACTAAACCTTGATGAAGCAAAACAAATACATTATACGTTAAATTATTTCACGTAATAGAATTAATCCTAAATACATACATATACTATTTAAATAATCAGCCTAGTCCGCTAAATAATCTTGTAATGGTTAGTGCTTTATAAATTATTGTCAACCGAAAACAAATATTATTTGTAAATCCCTTAAAATGTAATTCGTAAACTTGAAAAATGTTCAACTCCTGACAGCATCATTCTTAAAATAAGATTCTACACCTTTTCTTCCAAGAACACTCCGCTAGGAAAATATCAAACTGTCTTCAGTGAAGAACTACAGATAAAACATACCCGGCACACTGTGAACTAATTGTAAAATTTTATATTTATTAAACCAGTTGCTTTCTTTCCTATAGGGGCCGATTAGTTTAAACATTTTAATATTAATATCGGTGAGTTTGATTTGAAAGATTAACTCACTCAATTAAAATTAATTTTTTTTGAAGTATAATAAAAAATTTTCCAAATTAAATTTCTATATTTTCCCAACCAAACACCGATCTCTAAACTCATCACGTTAATTTCTCATAAACATTAAATAGATTCTGAAAAATTAAAACGAAAACTAATTTGCGGTTGAAAAATGATTTTTTTTCGTGTTTAGTATGTACGAGTAATGCATACTGAATTGAGAACGAAATAATTAATGGTGTTGAAAAATTACTCTAAATATACGAAACTATTCTACGTATGTTTTTGTACCACATTATTGAAAATATGTAGGTTAATGAGTTTGTTTTGTACAAGAATGAGTGATAATTGAATCAGTTCCTGTTTATATCGATTCGAAGAAAAAAAAAAAATTCAAAGTTTTCTATGAGTATACACCATCAGGTCATGTACATTGTACATTATATAGTTTGCGAACGGATGTTTTAATTTCATTATTCCATATAACAAAAAAAAAATTATCAACCTCTCTTTATTGTGATAGTTGTGCTACCGACTTAAATAATTAAAAAAAATTATTTATTAAAATTCTTACGGTAAACTATGTGTGTAGTTTATTGTACGGTAATAAATCGCCCAAGAAGAGAATTCCAATTAAGGAAACAATTTTCTTCGCTTATCAATCACGTAGCAGCAGCGCACAATATGATAACTATTTACTACTGTACGATAGAAATACCGCATTAACATCGCAATGTCTATTCGTTGTATACGTAAAAATATAGTAGAAGGAGGAACATTTTTATATTTTTATCTTTGCGTTTCCTTCATTTAGCTTTATAATTAATATTATTGTAAACTAAGGTTTATATGTAGAATTAGTTGCATGATTTATGGGCGACGGCGTTAAACCCTAAGCAAAAATATCATCAAAAAAATAATGAAAACCTAGATTATACAAAGTCAGAATCTAAAAAAACGATTATTTTATAAAGGAATTAGAAACGGGGAAAAAACCAAATCTTTCATACATAATAAAACACATGAAACATATGGGAAATCACTTTTTTTCTTAAGACACATTTGTAAATGAAAACGTTACAAATTCCTAATTATGATCTATTTGAATTTCAATACATCGCGAGCTAAAAATGAAACGATTCTAACTGCCCCAATTGTCATTTTGAGAAAATCGACCTCAAAGTAGAACTGGAGAACTATCGATAGTACTATCGAATACTATCGGTAGTTTTGACTATCGAAGCCATATCGATAATTATCGATAACTATCGATAGTTTGCAAAAATTTCCGGTATTTATAATTTTATGTTGGTGACCATTTTATATTGTATAATGCATGTTTATTCTAATTTAAGAGAATTTGTCTTCACTTGTGTAACGTTATGTTTACTTTGTTTGAAGGGTAAATCAAAATGTGTTTATTATTCCATTGCTAACCTTACTTTACGAACTACAAAGTAAAAAAATGGCAAATAAAGCCTATGTTACCCGAACAAAATTATTTGCAAAACAAACATAGTTCACACCAGAGAAAAATTCAATAATCTTAATTTATATAAATAATTAAATTGTATATGTGAAACCTTATTCATATGGACACAAAGCTAATTGATACTTTTACGAAATTTTTAGAAATGTTTTTGATTTTTTGGTAGAGAATAAAATTTTCAATCAAACTTAGATATTTATCTATAGTATAATAAAACAAGTAGAAAGCAAAACTGCATATGCTATAAAAATGTCTATTGTTGACAATGTCTAGTCTAGTCTGTATGTATGTATTACATTATTTTGTTTATTAGCTTATGGTTTTAGTTTTGACAGTCTCTCGTTTTTATACTTAAAATTTAAATTTAAACAAACGGAGGCTTAAACTTTCCGAAAATTGTAAGAGAATTTGCGCTATTCCTGTGTAAGCAAATTTTAATAATTTTTTATTTTTTGTAAGAAAACTTAAAACAAACTTAAAATTAAAATTTGCTTACACATGAATAGACATCGACCAAACGGCGAAGTGGTTAAAGCTGCAGCAGTTTGATCGGGGGTTTGAATCCCGGGATTTTTCATCATCTGATTACGATCGGTGATGATGATGAACGCATCTATGGTTCCCTGTTGAGAGTGCGGAATCCATGGGCCGGCCCACAGTCAGTAATATAGGCTGGCATGAAGCAATGCAATATGCAGGTGGTCTATAGCTAAAACCATGCCGAATAAACGAAAAATATCGAATGTGTGGAATTTTTTTTAGTCGCGACAAAGAACACAAATTGCCATTAGACTATCTCAAACGTAACCATCCCGAATATTTGAATATGGATAAAACCAATACTTTAGAAGTTGTTGTTACGTGTTTGAAACGACCAATTGTGTATGAAAACGGTAGTTGTCGTGAAAAAGAATTAGATGGGATTTTGATTGAAATGATAGCTTTGGATTTTGAACCCTTTTCTTTAGTTGATGATAAAGGATTCTGATCGTTTGTACACAATTGGATTCAAAATAAGAACTACCAAGCAAAACGACTTTGCGAGAGAAGCTTTTACGAGAATATTACGCCAAATGTAAAATGCAACTGTCTACAAAACTTAAAGATGTACGTTCCGATGTAAATCTAACATGCGATTTATGGTCTTCGCGGGCTAAGTTTTTTAACTGTCACATGCCATTTTGTCGATAGTGATTTTGGAATAAAACGCGCTGTATTATCACGAATGTATTAAATACTCATCACACAGCAAACAATATTGCATCGGAAATTAGGCGAGTAATGCAAACATGGGATATTGTAGCAAAAGTGGCATGCATATTCACTGACAACGCGTCGACAATGGTTAAAGCTTGTGAAATGCTTAAAATTCGTCACCATCCTTGTTTTGCACACACTGTAAATTTGGTCGTGAAAGACGGCCTAAAATGTGAAGAGATCCTATCCGTGCTTTTAAAATGTAAACAATTGATGAGTTATTTCAAATCCAGCAACTTAGCGGCTCAACGGTTAAGCTCCAAACAAATAAGCAAAAATAAGACTCCCTTATAATTAATTCAATCGGTTTCGACGCGATGGAACAGTGCGCTACATATATAAAATGAATCATAGAAATAAACGATTCTATAGCTGTTGTTCTATCCAGAATGCCAAAAGCACCCGCTAACTTCATATTAGACGATACAATGGTATTGTCCGATATGGTTGGGAGACTTAATGTTTTTGACGAAACTACGAAAAACTAATTGGGTGAATATGTTACTATGTCTTTAATAATTCCAATTTTTGTACCTCGGAAAGAACAGTGCTTCTCAAATGCTTAACTAATGGGGTTCCAGATTATTCCCGTACGAAAAGCGATCTTTGCCACGACAGGACACAATAATTTATTCTAGAATAAAGAAGAAGGTTTCCGATCACAGGAAAATGCAAAAGCTGCTGTAATTTTAATGCAAAATGAATTATTGAACAAAATTGAAAGAGTAAGATCAACTTGTATTTCTGTAATAGACGAAGAAACAGTGCCGCAGACGACCCAGCCGGCACAAACCAAGGGCCACACACAATCCAGCACTTCGCCCAAAACTTTGTTTGAGTTCATGGAGGAACAAATCGCAGAAAAAATCGGCGACGTACATGTGGTGTTGACAATATTATTATGGTTAGATAGTATTTGGACCGTTTAAATGCTAGTGCTGACACTGATCCTTTATTATTTTGGAAGGTAAGAGAAATAGATTATATTTATAATTGCTACAATTAATTCAATAATAAAACTCTTGATTTTTAAGGTAAATGGTTTAGAGTTCCATGCTTTCAGAGATGTACGAAACAATTCTCAGTGCGCCAGCTACATCAGTGCCGATGGCACCAATGCCATTACAAAAAAAAACATTTGAACCCAATTGTGGTGAAAGAAAACGCCATCAGATGAAAACTAGAAGATCGAAGCTTAAACAGTTCATCATGAATTTTATTTAATTTATTATTTGAAGTAGAGAATGCTGATGGTTCCTGTATATGTTCTGCGTACAACTAAATAAATAACGTTAAATAGTGAAGCATATATGAAAATAAAATGAAAACTTTATTGAGGATATAATTTAATTTAAATTTTCACTATTGTTTGAACACGAAAGCATTTACATGAATCTATAAAAATTGCTGGGTCATTGTTTTTTATACTGAATATGTGTAACTATACATTATATACTAAAATAAGACACTCCTTGTTTCTTGTGCTTCAAAGCATATTCTTACTTGTACTGTGAACAACGATGAACTTTTTGTGACAATAAAAAACATCGAAATAAATGAATAAACAAGGTAATTGTATTATTTATCTATTTTTCTAATACTTAGGAATTGTGCGGTTAACACGAGCACATAAGTAGTTGTAAATATAGTTAAACAACGAACGTGACTTTATATTAGATTTATGACAATAAACTCGTACATAGTACTAGTAGCTAGCAGCCACAAATGATAAAATTTTGTTTATATTTATGTAAGGTGAATATTCCAATTATTTTTAATAAACATGAACAAACTGGGTTTTATATGGGTATGTAGTGCATAAAATTTAATCGAAAAGCGACAAAGAGGATCGATTTAAAAATAAAAAATTCTAAATAGCCGTATACCAAATTATCCGGTTAAATCAAAGTTCAAATTTTGTTTGGATTATTTCTGTGACAGTTGAAGAAATATTGATTTTAGCTAAATATAAATACGTCACCATTATCGCTTGTAGGTCGCTAAATTTTCATATCGCGGTCAAAGAAATTCATTAGTATCTTCTGTAACAGCCAACTATTTTGTCAAGATAGTGCCGAATTGTACTTTCTTGATTAGCGATGGTGTATCAATTGTAAATTAACAACACAATAACATTAAATTCAGTCTTGTCATTCACTTGATTCTTCAGAGGCATTTTAATTTACCCACTATAACAAAGTTGTATTGGTAAAGTATTCTAATTGCGAGTAAAAATTTGTTCCACATTTTCACATTTCTCGACAAATTAGATTACCAAGACTACAAAACATCGATTACAAAAATATCTGGTCCTCCAGGGTATCCAATACCCATTAAAGATTAGCCATACTCGAATATTTAGTCCTTTTTCGAATAATTACTCGAATACCCGGGTAATTTGTTCGATTAATCGGTAATATTTCTATCGTGTTATAGAGTAGATAAGTTTACGCTCCTGTTAAATGTACCTCACCTTCAAATTTGACAAAGAGAAATGTTAAGGTTAAATTCAATTAAAACGGGATATTTTCCACATTTTATGTAACTGGAATGTTGGATGTGCCTAAATAGGGAAGGGGTTGACCGTCTATAGCCATATATCTCGTGGTCTATATTCAAATGCTGCAACTATATAGAAACCACCAAATGTGTCTAGTACACCTCCAAGTGGTAACACCCGGGCAACGATATCAAATATCGGCCAAGTACTAAATGAGTAATGAACGGAACTAATATGGAAACTAATACCCAAGGTGGTGCACCTGTTACTCGGAATAGGATCGAAAGGCCGAAAGACCGAACGCCGAAAGGCCGAATGTCGAAATGCCGAATGTATCGAAAGGCGGAATATGTCGAAAGGCCGAATGTTCGAAAGGCCGATTGTGTCGAAAGGCGGAATGTCGAATGCCGAATGTGTCGAAAGGCCGAATGTTGAAATGCCGAATAGGTCGAAAGGCCGTTTGTGTCGAAATTGATTTTAATATTTCATCTTTTCATGAATGAAAATTTTCAAAATTTATATTTTTATGAAAACCAAAATTTAAGTTTTTATCAAAATTTTTGTATAACAATGCTTAATAGTAAACCGCCTTAAATATTAAAATCTTCTTACGTTTTTTTTTTGTCATACATATAATTAAAATTTAATTAAGGGTTGGGTGCCTTATCTAGAAAAAAATACAGAAACTGAAAATCCCGAAAAAAATCAAAAAAAAAAAAAAAATCCGGAAACAAAATAACTCAAGAAAACAAAAATCCAGAAACATAATTGTCAAAGTGCTGAACAAATTATAATTAAAATTTATAAAATATCTATCAAATTTTAGTTTTTCCGCAAAATTCTTAATATTTATGATTAGAATAATTTAATACTTCTAAAATATTGACGAATGTCATTTAGAAAAACTTAATTTTTATTTTATTTTATTTATTTACGCGACTTGTTACAAAAATGTATCCAAATCCCACTTACACAATCCACTTTGAGCTAAAGCCCATTTATAGCAGATTGTGCAAGGAAAGGAATGCAGTTACAGGTGTAACAGCCACGTTCGTATAATTCAGCAAATAAAGAGCCTGATTTCTTTAAATATTTGATTTTTGGGCTGATGGACATTTACTGCATTATTTCCTGCAAATCATCATCATCTTCTTTCCCCGAGTTTTGTTCCGCTTCAAACAATACAACGGTGATCCACGGTTGATGCATTTTCCCATTTTGAACGACAGTATCTCGTGGTTCTAGCATCATATCTTCAAGACATAATTTTGAAAAAAATTGAATAAATTACAAAAAAAAAAGAAAATTTCGGAAGAAAATTATAAAAATATACGTCTGACTGACTTGAAATCCAAAGCCGATTCGTATCGCTCATATCGCTTCTACTGATAGTCTAAAAGTGGGGTTGGCCATATATAACAGTTTTTCAAAAGATTGTTTGCAAAAGATTGTTTCTAAAATCTTTTCTCCAAAATCTTGTCACCAAAAATCTTTCTGGGGAAAATCTTGTTTTCAAAATAATGTTTATTTATGTTAATATTGCTTTTATTAATCTTTTATAGATTTTCATAGGCTTCGGTAACTCTTACGGGCCCTTTGGCCTTCCAATGGGCTTTAGATTTGAACTTCAGGGGACTTAGGAGCCGGGATCAGCAAACATGTCGCACTGCGTGCCGCACGTAGGACCGGGTTATATAGGTGATACATACTAAGAAGAAAAATAATTTCACTATTTTGTTATGCAAGGTTTTGTAATCTTAACATTTTGTAATAGCAACATATGGTAGTTGCAAGATTATTTAAAAGAAGCAACATTTTGTTAATGCAACATTTTAAAATTCAATATTTTATATCGATCTAAAAAAAATTATTTTACTAAATATTCATTATTTCACTATAAAATAATCAAAATAATTATTTCGGAAAAGAAAATTTTAAAAAACAAGATTTTGTCCAACAAAATTTTGGTAAACTATATTTTATACGGTAGGAATTCAAAAAACAAGATCGAACGGCAAAACAAGATCTTGTCTTGCAGGAGGGGTATTTGATCGCATAGAAATTCCAATAAAATTGATTGTTTTTTCATTTCCACCAAGGTCCTGCTTTGCGTCCCTGTTCGGTTCCACACGGAGAGACGCAAACTGAATTTCGACGCATATCGAACAATTATACATACACACAAATGCATTATTATTCTTACCAAATATTCTGATAGCAACGAAAATTCTCAAAAAGGACGCATAACGAAGAGGGTGATTGGTTTTTTTTTTAGCCGACGCAAGAGCGAATAGACGCACATAGAATAGGCGCATAGCGAGACTCTGGCTATTTTAAAATATTTTTTCTGGATAGCTTTTCCGATAATTTCTCGATTTTTTTTTCGAGATTTTTTTTCTGGATTTTTACTTTTCAACTATTCTGGATTTTAAAATTTCTGGATTTTTTTTTTCCAGGCAAATGTAGTGATCCCATTAATTAATTATAATAAAAAATAAAAATAAATAACTAAATTTGTTTTTCCGACAAAATTTGATCACATTAATATGATACATGCACAGGATTTATTAGCACGTAGTTTCAATTTATTTAAATTATTTTACATTAAGAAATAAATTCAATGGTTTTGACCTGTTCGGACTTTAGACACTTGGCCTTTCGACATTGGGCCTTTCAGCCCATTCGGCTTTTCGACATTCGGCCTTTTGACTCATTCGATCATTCCACATTCGGCTTTTCGATATTCGGCCTTCCGACCCTTTCGGCCTTTCAACATTCGTAAATCCAAACTCTCCAGAGGTCGGTCTCATGGATCCTGGGAGAGACCAGCCTTTGCTATACTACAATTATTTTAACCAATCCCAAGACATGTTGTTGAATAAACAAATTCAATTGAGCGACACAGAAAATGATACATCAAATCTCTTCCAGGGAAGTAAGAAGGTATCGTATTCTCCGATAAGAGGTGGAAGCCCCTCCATTGGGGTCAGCAGCAAGAACATTCCTTCTACAAACAAAGAGAAGCTTCACAATGAATTGTTTAAAGCTAATAATGCATTAGTTGAAGCCAACAATATTAACAAGCAACTGAATGATTATTCTCGTCATGGCGTTTGTCGAGTAATGAAATTCTAGTCGTGGCGTTTGTCGATTAATGTTGTAATTTTTGTGCTCGTATTATAATTAAATTTAATCTATATTCTAAATTGCTTTTTGTTTTATTATAATGTACTATGGTAGTGTTGTTGAGTATTAATCATTAATTTTTAAAATTACATTCCTGAAATAAAATCTGTGCTTTTACTGTTTTATAACGTTTTTTATTTTTTTTGTAAGCGTCTTTAATGGAAAAATTAAACGAGTGTATAAAAAAGGTGCAAGATAAAATGAATGAAAATATAAAAATTATTTTGACGGTATTGTTATTGATCTTAAAACTGATCTAAATGTGATTTGCAATATTTTATGTCGCAAGTGAAAATTATCTGCGATCAAGTGACATATCTTAGCAACACATACGTGTCATATAGTTGTGACTGGTGTGCCTGAACTGAATGATATGTCGGATAGAGTTGTGATGCAAAAAAGATTTGCTGCTGTTGGTTATAAACAACATGAAAGTGCATTTCCACACATTTTTCGAGTGAAACGATCCAACGGTAATAAATTAAATATACGTTCATCATTAATCGTC
This sequence comes from Tipula helvola, assembly GCA_963556165.1. NCBI lineage: Eukaryota > Metazoa > Arthropoda > Insecta > Diptera > Tipulidae > Tipula > Tipula helvola. The sequence goes on from OY744481.1 coordinate 136,098,837, forward strand.
GTATTTAGTTCTACAGCCAGTAAATTCAACTATTTTATGAAGTACAAAAAATTGGATAACTTTACCATCGACGATTTACTGTAATGATTGATGGCTTAACAACGAAAAACGCTGCATTGTATCATAAAGCGAGACAGTTAGTAAAGGCGCAAGAAATTTCAAAAACGTTTACTCAACGCGGCCTTGTTTTTATTGTCGCACCTAACACGAAAGAAGCCAACCGGTTCGTAATTTTTCTAATTTCACGATTTATGACATTACAACTAATATTTCGGAAGTACAGAGTAATCATACAAAGTGCGAATAACTGCCAAACGGAGCTGATCAAGGCAAAATTAATACTGGAATGCTGTTGATGCTTCGACTAGTGATAATATTAATCCTGGCTCAGTATAATTGTCGGGTGATAATGTGAGTAAAAGAGAGAGGCTACACGGATATTGCGATTTAGAAGAATACACTCACCAGTTAACAAACCGCTGTTTTCAGTAATTTTGAGTATTCTTATTGTTAACAACAAGTGCTTGTTTAAATTACAAATACGAGTTCATTAATTTTAATTTTTCATGATTTCTTCACTAATCTCCGCAATAAAATAACAGCTACTATTCGCAAGGAGAAAGCTATGTATTTGAATAGATTGTTTGATTATGACCTTTCCCAGAAATAGTTTTGGAACTTGACTAGGAAAATTGGTCCGCTCTTACGGTAAAAGTTCAAGAAAGAGTTGCCCGTTTACCGCTGATGAGTTATCAAAACAATTTGAAAACAATACTGCTAACACTCAGAATAATAGCAAGTATGAGGTGGCATTGAATACAGAACCATGTGATATAGAACTGTCCTTTAAGAGGGTTCTTTACTAAAACAAGGTATCTTTGGGCGCTACGCTCAAATCTATGTGAATATTTTCTTCTAGAGTTTTTTTATTATCAATAGATAATGTGGAAAACTAACTCGTAGTTTTTTTTCGAAATTTTCTTTTAATATTTTCATTTGTTATCAGCCCTTAAACTTAGATAAGTGGTGCAAGTTCGATGTGAATACATAACAACGATAGACAAAAAACTTATTCAGAACAATAAATTTTAATCCATAATCTGACTCGTAGTTTTTTTCTTTTGTAATTATTTTAATTTTTTTAATTATCTTAATTTTTAATTTATAAATATAAATTAAATTTTTATTTAATGTGTGTAATTTCTGTAAAATTCTAGGCTGTAAAATTAAGGCATTGGAATCCCCTCAATTCTTGGCACTTAGAATTTTTAATAACATTTTAAAAATATACTGAATCTTAAAAAATTCAATAAAATTCTTTCTTTGTTAAAATTTTAGTTCCGAATTTTCTAAAAAATAAGTTAAACTTCCAAATCTAAATATATATTTTGTAAAATTTTAGAATTATTAAGTTACTTAAATTCAGGATGTCATTTTGAGTCATAAAATTATTATAAATTTAAAACGTGTGCCAGTTCCTCGAAACTTAAGAATCTAACTTAATTTTAAGAATCTAATTAATGTTCGTAATTTTGATTTTATAAAATTTTCAAATATTTTTCAGTTTTAAGAAGTTGTTCAAATTACAAACTCTACAATTTTGTACTGCAGTTAACTTTGACTTACATTTAGCAAATTCAGCAAAATAAGTTTGATTTCTCTAGAAATGTGTAGAGGAAGTAGATATGTAGGTCAATATATTAATTTGGTAAAATTTAAGAGAAATTGACTAAGTAAATTTTAGAATTTTTATAGCCACAATTTCTAAATTATTTCCATTTATATTGTAACTTGATTGAATGATTGATCAGAATGTACGACCAAGCCGGCAAGACTCCCGGATGACACCGGGCCCCGTACACCATTTATATACAACAACACCGAAGGAAAGGAAAGGTATATTAGAATTAAAGACCCGACCCGGTTCCAGGCACCTAAGTGTTCGATAGCTAGTAAATTTGAAATTTGTTTAATTTTTTTTTTGACACTTGTTAATCACAAGACAATATAATTTTTTCTATTACAGCGCCCTCCTGTTGTAACCACAAGATCTGAAAAGCCTTAATTTAATTAATTATTAATTAATTTTTTTTTGTGTCTCCACTATTTGTCCCATCAGCGGTTGGGTGGCGGGTGGGGCGAGATTTCGTTCAAGGCTGGCGTATGCCAATAGACTTCAGGTTTTTCGACACACTAAAAATAAATTTTTTTATCTCTCTTGTGTTATATTCTAAAAAGTTACAAAATGGTATTGTTGTTGTATTATTTTTAGTAACTTTTTTAGAATATAAGACAAGAAAGATAAAAAAAATTATCTTTTTTGTGTAGACTGTGTGTCCAAAAAGCTGAAGTCTATTGGCATGCGCCTGCCTTTAATCATCATGTTTCAAAGCGGTCACCTAAATTTGTGCTAACCTTAGCAAATGTTGCTTGACATCGTTGTTGAAGTTGTTGCATCTGTACTCTTTTGTTTACTCGTCCCCTAACTTCAATTTATATTGTAATATTAATTTAATCTTCACAACTGCCTATAAACTTCTAGACATGTGACATGCCTCTAAAGTCTAAAATTCTAGTCTATATTCTTAGAATCATTCTTTCATTTATAGGTTTCTGAAATTTATGCCCCTATTCACAAAATGTAAATTCGCTCTATAACGGTAAAATTTCCTGTTAGTACTAAAATGATATTCACAAAATACAGAGTGTCCTAGAACTAGTGGTACAAACGAAGCAGGGTGATATCAGAGGTCATTTCCAACAAAAATAGCCAAATGAAGTTTTATAAAATTGTTGATGGTTCAAAAGGTATTCCACTTTTAGTATTTTTTGGTGAAATCGCATGCGCAGCCACTAGAAAATTAATTTAAAAAAAAACCAACAGTTCTTTTGTTTATCTTTCTTTTTTAATACGATCTTGAAAAGTATGCCTTTTCAATAAAGTGATTTTTATAAACTATATTATCTTCTGTCAAATTAAAACAATGGTTTTGTGAAGTCATTTTGTTTCCCAACAATTTTTGTTGATTTTTAAGTGACTCTGGCGGAAAACCATTGTACTAAAATGGTATCACGCATACAAATATTCAAAACAGAATGGTTTTTATCAATTGTTTTACAAGGTAACTCATGTTTATTAAAGGATGCGCTTAACAAAACTTAAATCTAGTAGCCCGAATTAAACAAAATTTGCTGTATAAAAAAGAAAAACATTTTGTAAATTGGTCCATTTGAAATTCCACGTCGGATCACCGGGCCGGTCTATCTAAGCTTCCTACAAAATTATTTGGATGGATTACTTGATGACGTGTCGTTACAAGCACATCGAAAGATGTGGCTGCAGCATGATGGAGTCCCTCCGCCCTATGCACAAATACTATTGAATGGGGACTATTGAATGGCCACCGCGGTCTCCTGATCTAAATCCTTAAAATTTTTTTCTGTGGGGTATTTAAAAGAGCTGGTCTATGAACGAGAAAATCAGACCGAGCAGGAGATGCGGCAACGAATAATCGAAGCGACAAATATTATTAAATACACTCCTTTTCAAAACAATAGACGCACTCTAGTGATAGTCAATTCTCATAAAAATTGAGGGCAAATAAAACAACGAATGTTATCAGAACTGACACTCTTGTTTATTGTTTTAATTTCTGAAATAAATTTTGTTTTGATAACGGTAGTTTTGTTGTTGTTGGACGAAAACTGTAAAAAGTGATTTTGGTAAGTGTTTCATTTCTATAGACGCACTGACGAAGGTAAGTAACTTTTCTGATGTTATTGTATTTTTTTTTAATAATTTTTTAATTATTGCACTAATTGTAGAATTTCGCAAAGATGCCACGAGGTAAGATCCTGACAGAAAAGTAAAAAGGACAAATAGGCGCGTTATGGGATCAGGGTTTGTCCAAACGGGAAATAGGGAGAAAAATTGGGAAATCGGATCATGTTGTCCGCAATTATCTGAAAGATCGCGATAATTATCGCGCGTTCTAACTAACCGAGAAAAAAGGAAAATTAGTCGACTAGCGTCGAATTCGACAATTTCTGTAAGGAAAATCAAGCGAGATGTCAATATTTTAGCATCCGTATCAACCGTGTGGCGGGCAATTAAGGAAAATCCCATTGCTGTCCGATCCAGGATGAAGCCTCAACCGCACTTGGAAGCTCATCACAAAGAAGTAAGGCTCTCCTTCGCGCGTGCTAACATGAATCGCAACTGGAATCTGGTAAAAAGGAATCATTACTTTAAAACTTGATCTTTTTAACGACATTTTGCATTTTAGGTGATTTTCTCTGTTGAGATAAAATTTAATTTAGATGGGCCAGATGGTCTGAACAGCTACTGGAGAGATCTGCGAAAAGAGCTCCGATATTTCTCAAAGAGAAATTTCGGTGGCGGATCTTTGATGGTGTGGGGCGCGTTCAGCACACTCGGTCCTCTTCCTTTGGCATTTCCATCGTGCCGAATGAACAGTACTGAGTACCAGACCATTTTGGAATCGCAACTCATACCGTATTTGGGTAGTTTTCCTGAAGAAAATTTTATTTTTCAACAAGATAACGCCCGAATACATGTTACTGCTTCCACAACGGCTTGGTTTGCGCATCATAATGTGGAGTTATTAGGATGGCCGGCGCGTTCACCGGATCTGAACCCGATTGAGAACATCTGGGGATGGTTGGTAAGGAGGGTCTATGATGATAACAGGCAATTTCATACGGTGCAGGAGCTTAAAATGGCCATAGAAAATGCTTGGTCCTCTTTGACGCTGGAACGGCTACATCCATATATTGCGTCCATGCAAAGCAGAATTTTTGACGTCATAAAATGTCATGGAGGACAAATAAATTATTAATTATTTTAAATTTTAAACATTGTTTTTAATCTAGTCCAAAAAGTCCGGTGCGTCTATAGAAATGAAACACTTACCAAAATCACTGTTTGCAGTTTTCGCCCAACAACAACAAAACTACCGTTATCAAAACAAAATTTATTTCAGAAATTAAAACAATAAACAAGAGTGACAGTCCTGGTAACATTCGTTTTTTCATTTGCTCTCAAATTTTCTGAGAATTGGCTATCACTAGAGTGCGTCTATGGTTTTGAAAAGGACTGTATAACGAGCGGGCGTTCCGATGGATTAAAATAAATTTTATTCGGCGATGCCGATTATGTATTATGACAAATGGTGGACACTTCGGATACTTGTTATAATATTTAAAATTAAAAAAAATTATAATTTTGTTTTATTTCTGATAAATCAGCTATTTTAGCACTCGAAATTTGGTTAAGTGCATTCTTTAAAAAACATGAATTACCTTGTAAAATAATTGATAAAAACCATTTTGTGATACCATTTTAGAATCTGCATTAAGTCACAAATTTTTCTGATAGTTGGTCAAGTTTCCATAGTACATTGTTTTTCCGCCAGAGTCAATGACTTTATTGGAAAGGCACACTTTTCAAGATCATATTAAAAAAGAAAGATAAACAAAAGAATTGTTGGTTTTTTTAAAATTAATTTTCTAGTGGCTGCGCATGCGATTTCACCAAAAATACTAAAAGTGGAATAACTTTTGAACCATCAACAATTTGAGAAAATTTCATTTGGCTATTTTGGTTGGAAATTACCTCTGCTATCACCCTGTTTCATTTGTACCACCAATTCTGGGACACCCGTATCAATTTAAATTATGCTCTGTAAATTTACGGTGACAAATTTGTTGAAGTAAAGCTACATATAAATACTCCTCTCACTAGCATCTATTTACCTGCAACAATTCAAGAAGAATTAATTTGTAGTTTTTGATTTTCACTAGAAAGTTTTAAAGTTTCTCGATATTCATATGCTTGATGTTGTCTGGGATTCTTTTGAAAGTAACTTTTTAGCCATAATTTTGGTGAAGTGGAACTGTCAACGAGTGCAGAACACAATATCTGATAACTCAATCTCATATATGTAACTACTCATTTGAGAAAATGTTCAGATTCTTGAGATTTCCTATCTCTCATGGCAACGGTTTGGAGCTAGTGCCAAGGAACGTCTTGCTACCGGCAATCCTTTACATTCTATATGGAAGTCTAAGTAAATACCTTGCATATGCCGACAAGCTGAAGGTTTAAAGTGATAACCCCATTAATCGTATGTAAGTGTGAAAGTTGATGCTACCGAATTAGTGCTCAACATATGGCTGACGAAATTTAAAACACAAATATACGCAAATACATGTGTATAATTTTTCTTGTTAAATAATTCGCGGAAATGGTCCATTGCTTGAAAAATAGCCGGCTGACAAATGCATTTGCTTGTAGTTATCGCTCTTGTTCTGTTTATACCTTGAGATTTGGTGTTTAACATGTCGTTTCATCAAAGGCTACTATTTTTCTTACAGCGGCGAATTCAAACGTATTTATTTACAGTGGCGAAATTCTAATAGTTTGTGAATACCAAATTTTAGTACTTTAGTTTTGGATTCCACAATTAAAAATTTTGCCTAAAATTAAACAAACAATTTTTGATATATACGGAAAGAAATCCGAATTTCGTAAAATTCTAGAGATTTGTTATTTAAACTAAGGAAAAACGTTTAAATTTGATACAAAATTCTTTAAAATTTATTTAAGAGATGGCTGGGTAAACCATGTGGGTTCCACGAGACGAAGCAAATAATTATTATTTAAATAAAACTCAGTAAGGCAAATGTTTTTTATGAGTTTATGTATTCAGCTCAGCTCAGAGTTCGATTATTTGTACCAAAAAATACGAAATAGTCTCAACTTTAAAGTGTCATTAGAAATTTGTAATTCTGTAATGCTTTAGTGAGATTGAATTTAGTACAATTTAACAACTAAAATTCTTAGAAAATTGAAGTTAAAATTCAAGTATTCATTCCTCTAAAATTTAATTATTGTAAATTTGTAAAAAGTTAATTTTTCAAATCATTTCAGGCATTTCAAAATTTATAGAATTATTGAAATTATAAAATTCAAAATTGATAAAAACTTATTTGGATAAGAGCATTCTCGCAGCTTTGAATTTCAGAACTAAAAATTTTGACTAAAATTTAAATTTAACTTTCAGAATTCCTAAAATTTACCGGTTACGGGATGCGTGGGTTTTCTACATCTACCTTCCAAGCTGCCAACCTACGGCCAACACTGGGATATGTCCAACGTTGTTATCAGTAGATGATGAAACGAGACGATCAAAATTATACAGGAGACTTTATGTTTGTAAATTCTGTAAAATTCTAGAATAATTAATTAAGTCATTAAAATTCAGTAAAGTCTTAGAATCTTGAGTTTCATACATACTATATATTTAAAATGACTTCACACTTCAAACGACTGTTATATAAATTATTTTAGAAATATTCAGTGTCTCCGTAAATCGTAAGTATGTTAAATTTTAATATCCAAAGTTAAAAATAACAGAAATTCAAAAACTTCAAAATGTTGAAATTTTTAATTTATTTAAATGTTACTCAATTTTAAAAAGTTATTAGAAATTTTTAATTTCGTATCCAATATGATTGATTTACAAAATACTAAATTACTAAATTTTTAGAAGCTAAATTTTTAAGACAACTTTCTCTAAATTTTCAAAATTTATTATATTACTGTAAATTTCAGGCTGTTAATTTTCGATTTATTAGCCACTTAAATTTAGGATCTTCGTAAAAAAGTGAACTTTTAAAATTTTAAGGCCATTGGATGTCTAAATCTATAAAATTCGAAAGTAATTACTTATAATATATTCGACAAAATCTTAGAATTTGTAATTAGAAAATTCATTTAGTTATATTTCGCAGAAAATTTTAAAGAGTAAAATTTAAATTTCATTAAAATTTAATAAATTTTTAGAATTCGGAATTACAAAATTTAAATTAAAAATCTGCAAAATCTCAGAGTTTTTAATTGCAAAATTAGAAAACACATCAATATTTAATAAATATTTTTGAATTACCAAAGTTAAGCTGTAACAAATTTCAAAATTATGCTAAATTCTAGAGACACTTGTCATTAAAATTCAACTCCATCCTTCTAATTTAGAATTTTAGATTTCTAAAACATTACAACTAGGTCTTTAAGATCTGTGTTTTAATTTACCGACGAATGTACATATTTTCACTCTGCGCTTTTCGGAATGTTTCTACTTTTCACATGGAAATATGATTAAAAATGCTTTAATCTACCGTTTATAATTTTACCAAAAATTCTAGCTAAAAAAAAATTAATTTTTCGATTTATTTGTACAGCTTTTTGGCAAAGCTTAAAATTTGAGAAATAATATTTTTGCAAAATAAAAACATAAGGAATTTATTGATTTTTCTCCATAGAACACATTTCTCGTGTAAACTCACGTACAATGCACATATGTGTACATGAACTTCCTTTCTGGGGTGATCTTATTTTTAATTTTCGAATAACTTGAATAATGCCATGCATCTGTAAATCTTTTATGATTTATTTGTGATTTAATTAAACTATTTTTGCCATAAATTGCCATTTTATAATTGTAACTACATACCTACTTATATTTTGCACCTAAATTATAAACTTGTCGTCAAAAATTCAAAGGGAATAAGTCGACTTATACCCCAATCAACTTTGGTGCATTTTCTGATTAATTTTCTGTTAATTACTTTATTAAAACGTTTTTATTTTTCCAATTTTTAAGGATAGATCAAAGAGAATAAGATATCTTATTCACTTTGATATTACCTTAAAAAATTGGAAAGAAAACGTATTAATAAAAAATTAAACAGAAATGCGCAAGAATTTTTTATAACGTAAATCGACATACGCCCTTTTAATTTTAGAGCACAGACATATTTGAAACCTCCTGAAGCTAATCGAAAACAGAAGTGTTTTCCAATTTAATTTTGTTTGAATTATTGATTAGGTGTTATGAAAATATATTTTGTTTTCTCAAAAGGTCAATTACCTTTTATATTTTAATTTTATTTACTTTGCTTTTTTAATGTTTTTCAAGCGTTGTCCCATGTGCAAGAAACAAACATAATAATAAAAGCAAAATAAAATTGATGACAATTTTGATTGATAATAATTTGATTAGTAAAAGGCATATCGTTAAGAATAATAAAATCGAGCATTTAAGTTCAATCTATGTATGTATACGGTACTGTGTGAGTTGTAAAAATGTAAAAGCGAAATGTATTCAAAACCAACATAAATATCTTATAATACAGACAAACCGAATGTCTTGAAATATAAGAATTTGTGGTGGTTTTGGTAAATGATTGTCGCGGATATAATGAAAGACAAAAAAATGGGCTGGGAATAATGAAGACAAAGCTCGAAGATTTGCTGAACACCTCGAGAAATATTCCAGCCACATGACCAATCATTGAAAGGCGAAATACTAACATATGCTGAAAAGCTCTTGGTTACGATCTTATTATGTCAGAAATCTTTCAAGAACTGCCAAAGAAAGCTCTGGTAAAGCTCACCAATAATATCAGAGCCTTCTAGAGTATAGAGCCATAATCATTATGACGTATTTTTTAGAAGCTTTTTTAGTGGTATAACTTTTTACTGATTTCCATAGGAATCCATAGTAAAAATGGTGTTTTTTAGCTTCAAGTTTTACAATGAAAAAAGCACAAATGTTAAAAAATGTTCATACAAAAGTATTCTACATATCTTTAGCAGCAATATACAGGAAGGATATATTGGTATTAAGTAAATATTAATTGCAGAAATATTAAAATTAAATTATTTCTAAAATATTTTTTCGAAATTTCATTTTGAAAAATACATCAAAGTTGGCTCTGACGAATTTAAATAATACTTGCTAAATTTATCTTTAGTTTTACTAGTGTACGTTAGATGTCTCAGATTTATACAGAAAAATACGAAAAAAATTGTTTAATCACAAAATTATGATACGTTCTTAATATTTTTTTTTTTTTTTTTTTTTTTTTTTTTTTTTTTTTTTTTTTATTTATATTACGACTGAGTCTTACACCCATTTAGTAATTTACATTGCATTATAAAGTATTTGATTAGTCGGCACAATCACAAGATTATCCCCCAATTCGTGTAATTCATCCCCTGGATTTTCGCCACAGCAAGTCTACTGACCTCCTGGTCGCGATAAGTCCAATGGTTTTATTCTTTGCAGTCTTCTGGTTGGTGTGGTAGTCAACATACAGCGTATGTCCAGATTTTCATGCTGGTGCAGACGTTGTAGGTGTTTTGTTGCATGATGTTTAATTTCATCCACGACAAGCTCGATCTTTAGATCTCGATGGAGGTTGTCGTTTCGAATGTACCACGGTGCATTAACAATACATCGCAGGATTTTATTTTGAACTGTTTGTATGATTTTAATATTTGTCCTCTTGGCACAACCCCAGAGTTGGCTACCGTACGTCCATACAGGTTTAAGGATTTGTTTGTATAACAGCAGTTTGTTATGGATCGCTAGTTCAGATTGTCTCCCTAAGAGCCAATGCATCTTTCTAAATTTTATGTTTAGTTCTTCTCGCTTCTTTTTTATGTGTTCTTTCCATCTAAGTTTAGCATCTAAAGTCATGCCAAGATACTTAGCAGTGTTCGCATGCGGTACTACTATAGAGTTTATCATTATTGGTATATGATTAACTTTTAGATTGGTAAAGTTCACTTGGACTGATTTTGCTTCATTTAATTTAATTCGCCATTTCTCTGTCCATTTACATATCAGGTTAGTAGCCTTCTGAAGTTTACTAGTGGATTCATTGATGTTTTTTGCTGTTGCAAGTATTGCCGTGTCATCTGCAAAGGTCGCCATTGTTGCTTCTATAATTGGTATATCTCTAGTATATAGGAGATAAAGGATTGGTCCAAGAACACTCCCTTGTGGAACTCCTGCTGTTATTCGTTTTAGCTGGGAGTATTCATTCTCATACTTTACTCGGAAGTGCCTCTCTGATATGTAGGATTTTAGAATTTGAAAAAATTGCTCTGGAAGATCTCGATGAAGTTTGAATTCTAACCCCTGGTGCCATACTTTGTCAAATGCTTGCGCTACATCAAGGAATATAGTTGAACATATTTGTTTGCTTTCTAGTGATTTCTCGATTACATCAGTAATTCGATGTACTTGTTCTATAGTAGAATGTTTTTCCCTAAATCCAAACTGATGTGAGGGGATAAGATTCCTTTCTTCGATAATTGGTTTTAGTCTTTTAAGAAGAACCTTTTCAAATAGTTTCGATAATGTTGGTAGCAGAGAAATCGGCCTGTATGAAGCTTTATCGTTCGGAGGTTTGTTCGGCTTAAGTATCATAATTACTTCTGCAACTTTCCATTGTCTTGGTACATATCTTAGTCGAAATGCTGCATTAATTATATGCATTAGTTTCCTCAATGCTTTCTCCGGTAACACTTTTATTATCTGACCCGTTATAAGATCATATCCTGGGGCCTTATACGCATTCAGATTATTCTTGATTTCCCATTTTAGTTCTTTCAATGTTATTGGTGTAATTTTTATTTCATCCTGTTTATTTATCGGGGTAATATTTTCCTCTTCCGTTTGTTTTGGGTAAGGTTGAAATGTTTCTTCAAGATGATTTGCAAACAAATCAGCTTTTTGTTTAGCATTTCGAGCCCAATTGTCTTTATCTTTAATTGGAGGAACCTGAAGTTTGGGTCTTTTAAGATTCTTAGTGGCTTTCCATAATGAGTAATCAGTATCTTTTTGCCCAGTTAGAGTGCTGAGGTATTTATTAACTGATTGATTTTTAATATCTTTTATTAGATATTTTAATTTGTTACACAAGTGATTAAATACCCTCTTATTTTCCGGGTTTCGATGTTTTTGCCAATTCTTCCGTGCTTTTCTTTTGATTTTAAGTAGTTCCCTTACTTCCTCCGGATAGCTAGCATTGCGCTTCAATTCATGATTGTTATTAGGAGTGCTTTCCCACGCAGCACTTTGGATATTATAGATGAGATTATCTAGTTCTTCTTCTAATTGGACTGATCCCTGAATTGGGTTCTGCAGATTAATTCTTTCTGTTAACCGTGTTTGGAAGAGATCCCAGTTGGTTTTGAAGCTCGTTAATTTCGGGTTGCTCTGTTTCATAATAATTGTTTGGCTAAGTGTCATAATAACTGGTGAATGATCTGATGATAGACTTTCACTGTTCTCTATATGGGCATAATTATCTGAAATTCCTCTTGTAATAAAGAAGTCTATAAGATCTGGAGTCTTACTGATATCCGAGGGCCAATAGGTTGGTGTACCGCCTGAGTGAAATTCACATTTTAGTTGTTTGCCTGCTGCGAAAAGTTCTTTTCCTTTAGTGGTCGTTAACCGTGATCCCCAATAGGTATTTTTTGCATTAAAGTCACCTCCAATTAAAAAGACACTTCCTAGTATTTTGAGAAGATTAGTATAATCTCCTTGTTTGAGATTGTATCTTGGGGGGCAGTAGTTCGATCTACAGCACATTGCCCAGGATGCGCCACGAGGAGGCTGTCAACAAGCACCCCCTTAATATTTTGAGAATTTGTTTTGCTTTTCCTACATTTTTTGAACTTGAAATTTCTCCAGGTGGCAATTTTTTGTACGATTTTTAAAAATGTTTACTGCCATCACTGCCATCTATGTAAAGTATATTGACTTAATGCACACGATTTGTAGTAAGCTTTTCTTTTTAATTTGACCTGAATGCTGTTGTTATGAACTTTTTTTTATATTTTGGTTTAAATAAATCAATTATTAAAAGAAAATGAAAACGATTTACTTAAACGACATTTATATATGTTGAAATTCAAACATTTAAGAAAATATTTCAGAAATCATAATTAAGAATTTGCAACGTTTTCATTTACAAATTTGTCTTAGGAAAAAAAGTGATTTCCCATATTTTTTATGTGTTTGTATTTTGGTTTTTTCCTCGTTTCTAATTCCCTTATAAAAGCTTCGTTTTTTATATTATGGCTTGTATAATCTAAGGTTGCTTTGATAATATAAATGCAACATTTAGAATCAAAGTCTACTCAGCTTATGGAAAATTTCGGTAGGTAAATAAATGTTGTTTCTATATAGTAGCAAAATTACTAATAGTTTTTTGGTAATTATGTTGCTTGGTAAAGGAAACAAAAAAATAAATAAAGGGAACTAAGTGCTGCCCAAATTTTAATGTTGTTACATGCCACAATATTGAGTTATCTCAATCAAATGCAAATATCACACTGGAATTGTAAGAGGGACTCTCAACAGCTCTCGTTCTGGCAAATCCCGACTTTAAAGCCCTTCTATACACAATGTGACGCCAGTACTGCTGGAGTAGAAAGCTGCTATGTCAACTCGATGCCGCTGGAGAAGAACGCCTACACTGAAAAAATTTTTGAACATAAACTTGATGCCTCATCATTTTCACTTCAATGAATCTAACTGTTCCTTAAAATAAGTTTAAAAACTATGAATTCACATAATTTTTATGGAAAACGCCATTAAAAATATGCATCGATAAAAATTAAATTCAGTTGAAAAAAATCATTCCCTGATGTATGTTATTTTCATTAAAATATAGATTAGTTTATATAGACATCTAATTTAATAAAAATACATCTAAAATTACAGCAAACTTTATTTCATAGATTTTATGGATTTTTTGCCTAAAATTTAGTCACATAAGTTAATATAACTAATGCATAAATGTTAATAAAAAAAATTGTTAAACTTATTCATCTTATTTCCAGATTCGATATACATACTAAACAAATGAGTGAAAATATATGTAAATAAAAATTTTAATTAAACCAAAACAAACGAATTGTGCTGAGAAAATAATTGTATCGAAATATGCAATTCAAGACAAAAAAGTAGGAAACCCATTACAGGATGTAATCGCATTACCGGCATCTCAACAATTCCGTCTATATAATATCTACATATACATATACCATTAAGGCCGGTACACATTGAGAAGGAGCGTCGAGAACTTTAATTAACGATAGCCATGACATCGTGCATTTACTAACAACAGAATTTAAAATTTTAACAGTTTTAATACAAAATTTCAATTCATCGTTGATAATTTTTAATTTAAGACGATAAATTGAAATTTTTTATTTTTTAGCAAATACATATATGTATACGATATTTTAGCTATCGTAATTAAAAATAAACGCTTTTATACAAGCCGTAGTATTTGCGGTATAAACACAACATAAAATTTACTACATATTTCTGTAAGTATTATTGTCGTAACTCGTAACCCCGTATAATCTTTACATATTTCAATTTCAACACTAGAAGCCCCACCCGTCAAAATGACGAATTGTACATTTATTGAATTCAATTTTTTTAATTATTATGTTAATATGTTTTTGGATGTTTATGATGAATTTTAACATAATTACTTTGTTGTCATATTAAAAGCCATTACACAGATTCCCACAAAAATATTAATAATTAAAAAAATTGAATTTAATAAATGTATAACCGGTCATTTAACCGGTCGGTAGTTCTAGTGTTAAATTGTAGTTTGTATCAAAAACAGTAGAAAATATAAGTAACACTTACAGAAAAATAGTTTATATACATTGCATACTTACTAGTTTATATACACTACTTTATATTCATACATCCATTCAAACAAAATCATTTTCATTCATTGAAAGGAAAAAAATTTTTTGAACATGTGTTCTATCAAACCAACAAATTTGACGAATTTAATAAATGTATTCCTGATCATACATACATATACATTCAAACAAAATCATTTAATTATCAATGAAAGTTCACACTAATTGTTCAAACATTGTTTGTGTGATCATTACAACATACTGTGTAGTAGTTTTATATACCTTACTTACTAGTTTATATACACTAATTTATATACATCCATACAAAATCATTTTTATTATTCATTGAAAGGAAAAAAAAATTTTGAACATGTATAAACATTTTTGTTCGTTTTTGGTTCTATATGAACTTTCATTGTTTTTTGTTTGTTTTTTACGTGAATGTATTGTAAAGCAAATCTTTAAGCGTCTATAACTTTGGAGCCCGACCACCTAAAGAGCTTAGCCATACCATTTTGTTCTTATCTCATCAAGGTCTATAAGTCTGTCTTTGTTTCATGAAAATCGGATAAGTACTTTTCGACTTAATACTTGTTAACAGACATCAATAGCCAGGATATAAGGCATCTCTCTCGCTCTAGCGCTTCGCTTGAGTTGAGATGCCTAAAACGGTGAGATTGAGAGTATTTTTAATATATTTTTGCACTAACACTTTCAATATGTACTATTTTCAACAGGCTTGTAGTACATTAGTGTTGGTTTTGACTATCGGCTTATTGGTTTTGAATCAATATAACGTTATACATAAAAGTAATGTGTATGTATTTAATTGTTAATGCATGTATTCCTTGATTCTAAACCCCTAAACATCATTACAAATACAATGTAGTAATATACACAAAATAAGGAAATACCAAAATTTAATGTTTTTTCAGCAAAAAAAATTAAAAATTTAATACGGGATCTCTTATAAATCTAGAAATTGTTTAATGCGTAATTATTCTTTATTCAAACTGTACGTAGCAACTTGTGTAGTGCAAAAATTACAAAATATAATAATATTTTTAATGATGATAATAGTGAGTGTGATTAATTAAACCATATAGTGTTTAATTATTATTATATTGATGTAATGAAAATTTCCTACGCTGTTTAAAGGTATACAAGTAAATAGTGTATAAATTAAATAGTGGATCAATAAATTCTTGAATATAAAAATTCGTGTGGACATAATTATGCAGTTTCTTGTACAGTATATATTCGTATAGTCAGTCACGAAACTCAACAAAACAGTGAAAACATAAAGCAAACGTGACGGGTTTGTTTTGTCAATGCCCGAAAATAAGCCAGGGAGGCTGAGGATCTTATATACTTACGAGTTCGTATCGTTTTCAGGAATAGCCGCCCCAGTTATTAAGGCTAACGGGCCTAATCATTTTTTTTTAATTTATCCAGTATATTTTAATAAGTCCATTTGTTTGTTTCGGTTATTTTTAGATTTTTGTGAAATCCGTTAGTATTTTTTTTTTTCTCAAAGAAGGTTTTTGAAATGAAAGAAAAGAAGCAAATGTAATACGCGCTTCTTCGATTTATCTCGAGTTTTTAGATTTTTAGGCGTACGTCAATTTTCGTGACGAACAATATACAGATATATATTATGGACCTGTATTGCATATTATTTATTTTACATTTAGTTTTAATAAATTTTTTATTATTATAAGCCATAATAATTAGCCATTTATTATTACATGCTATACACAAACTATTATGAGTGAATACAAAGGTAAATTAATATTTTTTTATTTGGAAATTACACATTAAAATATTGCTTCTTACACTTTCTGCCGTAGGCACTTGGCGAAACGAACTTAATACACACATTTTTAAATTTTTTTTTAAAAACACTTGTTAAATATTTCGCAAAATTACAAAAGGTTTAAAAAATCACTCGATCGATTTCGGCTTATTAGGCCATCATCAGGAGTATCTGACAGTTTAGTAGATACTCCTGATGATGGCCTAATAAGCCGAAATCGATCGAGTGATTTTTTAAACCTTTTGTAATTTTGCGAAATATTTAACAAGTGTTTTTAAAAAAAAAATTTAAAAATGTGTGTATTAAAAATATTGCTTGATTAATGAATATATTATAGATATTTTTACCGTTTATTTATTATTTATAGAAGCTTCCGTTATTGATGGTGAACTAACGAAGCTAACTCAACATGGGTTTTAAAAGTGAACAATTAACATTACAAGATGTATGTAACTCAAAAATTTGTTTTAAATGTAAATAAGGTGTAATTAAATAAAAAATGAAGAAAGCGTACATATATTTAAATATGGTTACCTATAGTTTTAGTACTTAAATAAAAATAAACTAAATTGAAATAAACTAAATTTTTGTTTTATTAATTTTGGATCACAAAGAATACTACAATATATTATATTAATGATTATCTGCTTTAACGGATAGCATTTATGTCCATATATCTAGGATTTACTGATCCATAGAATAAAGAGCCACCCTCAAATTCAAATCTATACTTACACATGACATATGCTTTATGTAAATCAACTTCAGCGTTTGGTTAGTTAAATTGAATTTTAATGTTTCAAATAACATACATGTATGCATGTTACCAATAAAATTGTGGATTATTGAGTATATAGTCTAGGAATAAATCATTCGATTAAAGAAATTGTATCCAAAATTTTAAGTTTGAAGGACAGTGAATAATGTATTTTTTCATAAAACCAATGAATGGATGTATGGTTTAAGTTACATTTCTATGTATAACCCGATTAAATTCAATGTTCACTTCATTACATTAGTTTCGTTCCACACATCATTACGTTAATGCCAAAAAAAACAAAAGTTGGAAAACAAGTCATAAAACCATTGAAATTAATTACAAAAACATCGAATATAGGCAGCATTTTTTTCAGTGTATCTTGTTTTTCTCTCACAAATTGAATACCGCTCAAAAGAATTACTCAATAACTGAATTAGAGTGTTACGCAGCAGTACTGAGCGCCAAAAAGTTCCGTGCGTACATAGAAGGGTATAATTTTATCATCCACACCGATCATGTCAGCTTATGCTGGCTGATGTCTCAGAAGAATTTGTCAGGACGGCTTGCTCGTTGGAATTTAAAACTGCAAGGTTTTTTCAAGGCTCTATAAATGTGGTACCGGATGCGTTATCACGAATGCATTGTGAAGAACTCGCTATTCTTTGCCCCCCGGGTCGAACCACCCGGAAACCTCAGTAATGATTAAAAAACCGATCAGTTAGACCCAATGCACGTCGACTTGAATTCTCTTGCTTTTCATGAGCCGGAATACCAAGAGCAAATTGAGAAAGTACGGAAGCTGGGAGACGAATGTCCTAATTTCTGCGCCAGAAAGGACAAGTTACTCTTTACCCCTTCTTGTGGTACCTACTATGATGCAATTGATGTGCCTACGTGGAAACTGGTGGTTCCCAACAAACTTACAAACTCTTTAGTCGAACAGACACATATACCACCCTCTTCGGTACATATGGGTATTGAGAAAACTCTAGATCGACTTCGTAAGCAGTTTTACTGCCACTGAATGTGAAAAATTTCATTAGCAAATGTCAAACATGTAAGCAGAATAAGCCAGTTAATTATAACACCAAACCGGCAATGGGACGTCAATTTATATCGCATCGGCCCTTCCAAAGACTATATATTGACTTATTGTAAGAGTAACGCTTATATTTTGATCGATTTGGATCATTATTCGAAATTTGTCATGTTGAAACCACTCCGAGAAGCATCAGCTGTTCTAATATGCAATTTTTTGGAAAATGAGGTTTTTCTGTTATTTTCAGTACCGGAATTTATTACTAGTGACAACGGAAAGCAGTTTATATCCAAACTTGTCCAAGAGCTGCTGCGTAAATATGGAGTCGGACATATTCGGACCCCTATATACTTACCACAGAGTAATGCGTCCTAACGCGTTAATCAAACCATCTTATCAGCCATTCGATCCTATCTTAGTGACACTCGACATAATGAATGGGATGTACACATCCAAGAGATATAGGCGGCCATGCGTAACGTTGTACATGGATCAAGTTTTCTACGCATTTTGTCATTTTTAGTCAACACATGACTTTGCACGGATCCGAATATAGACTGCGAAGACTGCAGTCAACAACTGACGAGAACGAGGATTGCGTGCTATCGAAACCAGAAAGTTTGAATTTGATCCGCAATCAGATTATTTACCACCTCAAAATTGCCTACGACCGCGAAATATTATAAATTACGCAGTCATTCGTTCGTTCCTTTGCTCTAAGCAATGCCGCCAATAAATTCTCTGCCATGCTATCTGCAAAGTTCATACCCGCGAGCATTGATTCAAAGGTAGGAAACGTGGCTTATAAGATTCGCGATTTGCAAGGAAAAGTAATGGGTAAAGTAATTCATCATTAAGCTGATGGCCGGCATAAGACTTTCTCAGGATGTGAGGCGTCCCCACGATTTGTAACAGCGCATACGTCGCCGTTACAACACTTTTATTTTTATTTTTTTTATGGTTCAAATAGATACGCCTGAATGGTGAAGTGCACTTTCTCTGAATCGAACAAAGCGAATGATCAACCCACTGCAGAACAGAACTACTTCATATCTATAGAAGAACTAAAATCGATACTAGCGTGCTCAAATAATAAACAATCTTATGGTATAGATAAGATCCCCAGCATTGTTTTGAAACACTTACCCGAGCCAATAATAGCAGAAATTTGCACAATTTTTAATAACCTGCTAAACAACAGAGCTTTCCCGAGTTGCTGGAAACAAGCCAGAATCTTTCCAATCCAGAAAAAAGATAAAAATGCAGCCAATCCGGTAAATTACAGACCGATTAGTCTTTTGTCGAATTTGGGCAAAGTGTTTGAAATAATAATCTACAATAAGATTTATAAACATACACTGGCGAACAACCTAATACCTGATAACCAGTTTGGATTTCGACACAACCACACAACAACACATGCTATTGCCAATCTAACATCGCACATATGCCAAAAATTAAACCATAAAATGTGTACGGGCGCCGTTTTTATAGATATGGAAAAAGCATTCGAATCTGTGTGGTTAGATGGGCTAATATTTAAGTTATGCAAAATGAAATTCGACACGGATATAATACATATACTGCTAGACATGCTGTACAACAGGACATTCATTACCACTAACGGAAGCAACTCCTCAACCAGAAGGTTCAATGTTTTTTAACGGATTACAACAAGGATCCATAACCGCTCCAATCCTGTTTAATCTCTATACACAAGATTTGATATCTAATGAGAAAATCAATAGTAACAACATCCAAACCATTGCCTATGCTGATGACATAGTGATATACAGTTCCGATACAAAAATCTGCAACATACAGGAAAACCTGCAAATGGCTATAAATTTCGCAACAAACTTTCTTCACACGTGGAGAATCAAGGTAAATGAAACCAAATGCGATACAATTCTGTTTAGAAGACCATTGCAGAGGGCAAATAATGACACAAGGAGAAATCGAAATAATCTCAAGATACAAATTAATAACGTTAGCATCGAACAAAAATCTTCAGTGAAATACTTGGGAATCAACATCGACCATTTCTGTTACCTGACAAATCACATCAACATCCAATTAAACAAAGCCAAAAACGCCTTCTACCTAAATAAAGCAATCTTCTATTCCAGATTCGTGGGTCCAGAAGTCAAAAGAATTTGCTATCAAACCTTGATAAGGCCTATCATCACGTACGGTTGCCCCATATGGTTTAACTGCAACAATAGCTATATGGAACGTATCCGAGTCTTTGAGAGAAAATGCATGCGTCACTGCACAGGTTTACATCGAAAAGCAGCAACGGATTTTCGTCATTACATATCAAACAGAGTTCAATACGGAAAATTCAAAAGCGATCGAATTGATATACATATTATTAAGCTAATAAGGAATCATATCAACAGAACAACATTAAATTGCGATAACTCATTAACGTTTGGACCCTATTATACTGATGATACAATAATAGAAAAAAGCATAGAAACAAATAATATACCAGGGCCTGAAGCTTTCCTTTACCTGGATAAAAAGGGATTCATACAAAACGATAACCAATTACCATTAATTTACCATATAAGAAGAAAACCAACGGAAAAAGGCTTTGACGTAGCGAAATTTATGAACACTAGTGCTTATCTAAGGTTCAACACGGAATTCAAGCAAATGGATAACAACAAATATATTGCACAAAGAGCAAAATATTGGTGGTTGCAAAGATGATAGTTATATAAAACAATTTGTGTACACTTTTTTAGAATAATTGTTTAGTATAGTTTAGTTTTAGTACAGTTAAATTTTAAATTTAAATTGAAATGGAAAAAGGGCAAAGTTTTAATAGCTATAATATTTTATGCCTACATATTATTATATTTGAACGAGTCTAGAAACTCACATAACATTATTGAAATATTTAATTTATTTTAAATTGAAAATTTATTACTTGAGCGTCTTATGGAACAGTAGTAATCAATAAGAATTATCGATCTTGAGTTTTTTTGTAATATTCTTTACTCATTGTAAATTGCAAATTATCATTAGCTTAAATAAAGAATCTATTTAAAAAAAAAAAAAAAAAAAAAAAAAAAAAAAAAAAAAAAATGGTGATATTTAAATGAATGAAATGCGGGTAAAGTAGAGGCTGATGGATCGATAATCACAGGTTGGAAACTTTATTTTTTTTTTCTCATAGAGGATGCTGGTTGATCTTGGTATATTGACGAAGTTGTTATTGATTTTTTTTTGATGAGCTATAAATTGGAGTAGATTGGGTGGTTCAGGTTCTGTTCTTGATTAAATTTAAATCGGTCAGTTTGTTAAAAAAGAAAAATTTCAATAGTCTTGTGATTGAAATTAAGACAAGTTTAGTTTTTTGAAATAAAGTTAACACTATGAGACAATTTGTTTTTCCTCTTACGAAAAGTAAGAGCTGATAATTTTTTTTTTTTTAGGAAGAAAAAATAAATTAGAGCAACCCATTTGATACATAATTAATTCGATATTTAAATTAATTTATATCAATATATAAATTCTTGCGAAAGCAAGAAGAGGCTAATGGAGATATTAGTGAAAATGGAGAGACTGTAGGATGGCGACCACTATCACCGGCAGTGCAGAACGTAGTATTACGACCATCATCACCAATAGGAGGAGCTTTGTGTGTCACAACTACCCTCGACGAAAAAATCATCAGCCCTATCCAACGAGCACCCAATCCAAACTCAACTGCTAAACTGTAAAGTTGATCAACAGACGCAAAACACTCAACAGCAAAATGCGAAATTGGTCAGGAAATGCAACAACAAAATGAGAATCTGGGTCATATCAAAGCTAAAATGCGAGGAATTTCATTAAGAATGAAAGTGGTGGAAGCAGACGTTGTAAAGTTTTCACGTGCGTGTACCGAAAATGGATTGGTTCGGTAGTTATGAGTTGACGGAAAAATTCCCTTGATTATATCTCAAAATCACAACAAACTTGGTTAAATTAATTTTACAAATTTATTATTAATATTTAACAAGATTGATTATTATTATCACTATCGACACAGTTTTTACAAATTATAATTTTCTCTATTATAATTTACCACCGCTTTTAATGTATCCAAAATGGACGCGTGTTTATGCAAAAACCAATAATTAATTTTATGTTTAATAATGCGCAAAATGCGTTCTCTTCAGCGAAGAATTAAAAAAGCAAGTAATTTTATTTCATTTTTTTTTCTTTTGGTGTTGACATACGAACAATCGTATGTCAAATCGTCGTTGTCGTGACAAGAACGAGATGGAGCTAAACCGAACAATAGCAAATCAAAAAGAGTTTGAACTCGCTAGCGAAAACGAGATGGAACCAATATCACTAAATAGAATTTAGAGTCCCGTATCATTTACGCTAGGTGAAAATGACAATAGTTACGCTAAGAAGAATCTTGTGCGTAAACCCAAATGTGTATGTGGTGGCGAACGTAAATCAATTTATATAAATAAATAATTTATATGATTGATTGCGTGAGGCGCTACAACGTTAAAGGTCAAATTTAAGACTTAGCGAGATCTATCACGGCCGACGTGAGTAATAAATTACAACAATTGGAGGGGAGGTATATAGAGTTTTAACCTCGCCAAGAAAACGCTCTCTCGACAAAATAATTGTCTACTGGATGCCATAAAGGGGTTTTGAACCCCCACCAAGAACTTCTAGTTGCAATTTCAAGCTTCAGTGCAATATAACAGATGGGGTGCAGATGAACAGCTTAATGCATTAATGCCTAGAACGCTTTCAAGATGTGAAACGAGAAATAACGAAGTTAGTGCGCCAAGAGAAGACCAGCTACAACTTCACTTTAGGATGACAGCGATGGAAAAAACATGAACTTAGGATTGGCATTAGAATTCGAGGCTAGATCCAGGATAACCTCCGATTCCGTTAAACTGCGAAAGCTCGATGTAGAAGATACAGCGCAAATAGAGGCGATGATAGAAGCAAGGATGACAAGACCAGCGCAAGGCATCAAGAACAACAGAAGCTGGAGATCCCGCTGTCAGTCTGGATGTTGTAGATGTCAACAATCTGGCAACCAATCTGGCGAGTGGCGATCTAAACAACCATAGCATCTGGACAAACAGGACAGCTAGACAGTGGCGAGAAATAACCAGAAAGATTGAGATAGACCGGCGCGCAGCAAGAGGAAAGTGAGGCAGTTCAACTTAGAGAGCCATCCAAAATAGTAGAATATGTCCTATTACATAGAAGAAGCCTGGTACAACTCATGCCAAAGATACTAGTGAGAGTAATGAACGTGAGCCCAACAGTAAACGTGATTAAGGACGGGGTAGTGATTGCCAAAGTTGAGGAGGTCAATTTCATCACAAACTCTGTTTCAAAAGAACATATAACAAGGCAACACACCCGGCAAGCAAACCGATCATTCGCTCATTATGTGATCATCTGACGGAAGCAGAGGCAAAAACTGCATTAAAAGTACTGAAAGGATTGGCCAACGTCTACGCTATGAACAATGGTGACATGGGGTAAACTGACATCGGATCGACACCGAAAATGCAACTTCAATTTGACAAGCGCCCAGAAAATTACCGCTAGCTAAGTCCTCTTGCTAGCGGTAAGTTTAGCGCGATAGAATAATCGAGAAATTTAGCAGCCCATGTAGTTCGCCAGTGGTGCTTGTACAAAAGCAGGACGGTTCAATGAGGTTTTATGACAACTACCGCAAGCTGAACGATGTAACTAAACAGGATAGCTACCCATTGCCATACGTATCGACGACACTTTGGACACACATTATCAGGAGCCAACGTCTTCAGCACGCTAGATCTCAATTTTCATAATGACATTGGCCTATAAGCAACGCACCTGCCACGTTTGAGAGATTGATGGATCACGTGCTACATGGTCTTAATTGGAGAACTTGTTTGGTGTATCTGGATGACATCTTTGCATTAGGGCGCATATTTAACGGGTAAGAGTTCTTTGCGTCGCCAAGTATTTTGGTATCCACTGTCGGACACATTTTGGTATCCACTGTCGGAAAGAACATCTCCCTTGAGTTAGAGCCAATTGCACATAAATGGTTAAATTTGTTGATGGTTTATAAGGTTCTCAAATGTCTGCCGAGAACACTTTCCATAGTAGAATTGAATGCTGCCAATTTAGCGGTTTTTAGCCGCTTATATCGGATTTCATAGCTCGATAAAATGGACAGTTGTCGAGATGGTAAAATTCATCCAATCGCTCGTCTCAGTTCTTACGAGCGAGATCGTAAATTAAAATGCCGATCAGAGCAAACATTTCCAGAGAATTAGTATCATACCGAGTAAGGAGTTTTTTCTTGTTGTTAATTACCGCGCTTTTCTATTGGTCTCAGCCACGATAATAGTCACCAATGTTTCTGGGATGACCGTCAATCCTTCTATTTCTCACAGTAGTAGAAACTCGTTCTTCATCTTCAACAGTGGCAGTTTCAACATTTTCTTGTTCATGACCTTGATCGTCAGCGTCAAGGTCACAATTTTCATCATCATCAAAATTTATCGGCTCAACATGCTTATCCCCGCTAACAAACGTTTATCAGATCAGGGTAAACAACCTCGTCGTAATCGGAAAAATTTACATCAACATTGTATTTTGCTATTTCCTCTTTATCTGACAACTCAGGAATAGAAACTCTATCGAAAAGTTTACGGCACTATTGGCTGCTCAGTCTTTTCCGCGCCATAATAACTATATTTTCAACCAGGAATAACAATTTTTACTGGAAAGCGCCTTGAATTGCAAACACAAACTAAACCAGAAGTATTTTTCAAAAATCGTTCGGATCAGGGCCTCTCTCAATCTCTTTTACTAATTAGCAGAAAATTGCAAAAAACATCACAGACATACACAATAAATTCATAAGAAAAAATAATAAGTATTTTTTTTATCTAGATATATAGAAAATAGTACATAGAAATAGCTTGGGGTCATTTTGACTACAGTATACAGAATTGCGCTTGATTTATTTCAGACTATCGTAACTACCAACTTTACAAGTAATTTGGACCCGTTTATCATTGTATGCGTGTATAAGATATCATAGGCGAGGCTTGTTACATAACTTGTAGTCTTCAATGTAAGCACTGTTCCAGATAGGAACAATGGAATTCCATCATGGAAGTTACGAGAATCATTGTTGTAGATACCGAATGTAGCTGGAGTACCGAAACATTGATTCCATCGCTCCAATGACCACAGTGGCATGAAAATACAACAGTGAACAATTATTGGGCTCAGTGGGAGTCGTTCAAATCGAAAAATGGTTTACTGATTAGACTTTGGGATCGGCCGACGGCAACAACACCAAACAATAGATCGTGCTACCAGAAACCCGATAGAAAAGTCCTGCAGGAGATTCATAACAGCAAATATGAAGAGCATTTGGGCATTAATAAAAAGTTGGACAATACAAGAATCCGGTTCTACTTGGGTCAATTGTAGCAGAGATATGAAGGATTGGTCCAGGAAATGTGAGGCTTGCGCCACCAGTAAGAGAGCACAAATAAGAACAAAAGGAATAATGAAGCAATAGCTATCGATATTGCTGGCCCGTTTCCTTCGACAAAATATGAGAATCGGTACATACTTGTACATATGTATCGATTATTTCAGTAAATGGGTAGAAGCATGCAATAATGATTCAAGAAGCTCGAACAGTTGCGGATATGTTTGTAAACAACTGGATTTGCAAATTTGGAGCTACGATATTCGCCCTT